>JAKUCM010000687.1:0-99231 GCA_023374145.1 Lepidium sativum | reverse complement strand
GTGGTATACAATGTTTATATGTTTCATGCCCATTGTTTTATATTAACCATCATTTATATTTTCTTTCTCTGTCGTTGTTTTTCCTATCCAAATTTTAGTCCAATTAGGACCAAACCACATGAAATTTATTTACATATTTTAATAGCCAACTTACATGAAATTTGATGATTAATTTCGTTTAACTTAACTAGTAGTTACTATGGTTTAAAAACTAATCAATTCTTTCTAATTTATGACCCACATAAGTTTTTTCGAATCAATGAGTTCAGTTTTGCTTTAAGGATGCGATCATTTAGACTTTCTATTTTGTCCTAAAATTATGTCAATTAAGGGAATGAAGCTTATTATCCGGGTCTTGCACATGCAACAACTTATACCAAACATAGTGTTGTTACTCTTTCTTACAACAATGGAATCATTATGTGCAACTTATATTATAGATAATTCAATGCTAGTTTATTTTTGGATTTTTTTTTCTTTACGTTCATGATTTGTAGGATATGTTATAATATTTGGCCAAAATTATGTAAACCTCTTTAGTTTCAATTATTTTGTTTTATATGTCTTCGATTTACTAGACCAAATAATATCATCTAAGTCGTAGTTCAAGTCGAATAAACCAATTTGATCCCTTATGTTCAACTGCTTTAAGTTATGATATGTTTGGCCATATATATGACCAGACAGCTTACTTGATCTTTAGTCTGGTAATAATGCAGTAGCTAAAGTTGTTTATTAATTAACAAAATTATATATGCGTCCAAGTACTAAGTTATGATTAGGCAGTAATTTAAATTTAGTACCAAAAATCTAAAAAGTCAAAAAATTGATTTATTTAGGATGAAATTTCACATGAACTATCGCGATGCATAAAAAAATATACGATGAAAAGGGATGATGTATCATTTTTCAGGAGATTCAATATTTTTGTAGAAGATGATGGTGAATATTGAACGATCTCTTAAAAGTAGATATACGGTAAAAAGAAATGATGTGTTGACTCTCGTTGTACAAAGATAAAAAAAAATCTCTGCATAAAAGAATAGGTCTAAGAGATAAATATAAAATATGTATAGTTTCTAATACTGAACAGATTCAAGGCATTGAAATTGTATCCGGGAGACTTCATAATCAAATCTTGTTATTTCTTAGAAGCACGTCCTATTAAATCCAGCTTTGGACCATTCCAATCTAACATAGACCTATCGGCCTCATTTATTCAATTAATGGGCTTTTGTGGGCCACTGCAAACTATCATAGAAAGAACTGAGTGTGAGCATTGGTGTGTTATTTATTGGGAGCTGAAGTAAATCAGTGTTAGAACATTCCAAAATGAAATTGTAAACTGCCAAAATATAGAAAGTTAGTATCAAAGAATCAAAATATCATCTTTATGAGAGAAATCTAAGCAGCATAAGGTCCCTTGAGCTTCTTAGCTATGGCAGCGATGTACTTCCCTTGGTGAAATGCTTGTTCCATTTCCAATTCCGTTGGCTGTCTTGAGCCATCTCCAGCGAATGTTCCAGCTCCATACGGACTTCCACCTTTAATATTCTCCATCTCAAACATACCGGCACCAAATGTGTACCCGATCGGGACAAATATCATTCCATGATGAACCAGCTGTGTAATGGCAGTTAATCTACACAGAAACCAGGTTTTTAACTATATATCAAAGTGAATGAATATTATTTTGAGTGCCAAGGAAGAAACTTACGCAGTGGTTTCTTGACCACCACCTTGAGACCCTGTGCTGTAGAAAATTCCGGCTGGCTTACCGGCAAGTTGCTGAGTCCTCCAAAGGCCGCCAGTTGTATCCAAGAATGCCTTGAATTGTGCAGCCATCATTCCAAACCTTGTTGGGAACCCAAAGATAAACCCATCAGCCTCAGCGAGCTCGTTGGGCGTGATAATAGGAGCATCACTCTTTGGTGGTGCACTCATTTTCGACAGCACATCTTCTGGGAGCGTCTCGGGTACCTGTCAAGAACAAATGTTAGCTCTATGCTTTAGAGTTTGTGTTTCCCATAAATCTTTACGGGTATATGTATATATTCAAAATAAACTAAGGATCAACAACACTGAGAGCAGAAGATAGATACTTAATCAAGAAAATCAACTTCAGTGTATGTGTTTTCCATGAATTTTTACAGGTATAAATATGCTGTTCGGATAATAAGGTTTTGTTTTGATTCCAATCCCCAAGAAAATAACTAGTAGCACTAGTCAGAGGTAAAGGAACAAAAAAACTCAACTACTGTCAAGATTATTGTTGGTTCCTTCTTTCATGGAATATAGAATCGATTGAACTTTGGTCATGGTGAAACAAACTCTGTGATTAGTGAAGCACACATGTTCAAAACAGGGAAGACAATATGGGATATGCCAAAGAGATAATGCAGGCTATATTTAATGTAGCTCACTGGTTCTTGTAAAATAGGCCTAGCAAATAAGTAGTCATCATCAATCAAGAAGCCTGCAGCAAAAGGATATTCGGGTAAATCAAGAGAGAGAAATGTAAGTCTCCTTAGTTTTAGATACCAGAACTAGTTAACTCCAACATTTTCGAAGAATATCAGTCACTTGTATCATTATCCTGTTGAAACTGTCTCTCAGTGTAACCTAGACTCTGATTTGCTAAAGGAAGATCTCATAAACAGCAGTAAGCTCATGAAATGCTATGAAGACCCACAAAGGATCTCATACAGAGCGGGAACGCACTGACCTGCCAGAGTTTGGCTTCAACTCCATCAACAGAAGCAGCACCTTTCCTTATCTCTTGCGCTAGTTTCTCCACATGGCCGTACATAGAGTAATACCTGTTACAGCCACCCAAAATATCTCAAGGACACACTCGCTGCATCTCCACATCAAACCCATCACTAATAGAAATTTCAAATCCAAATCGATCACAAAAGTAAAGCAATCAACAAAATGTAAAAGATCCTATTACAATCGCGATAACAAAGACATGTTATCAAACTACAAAGAATCTTCGATTTACAATGAACAATCATACGATAACCACAGATTCTGATCAGCGAAAATCAAAATCACAGAGCCAAAAAGAACCCCGGAAAAGCTTGGCCAATCAATAATCGCGCATTTACAATCACTTCGAACAGAACATTAACCCACAAAAAGAAAGCACTGTGAAATGAAGAGGTTTTTATCACATACACGATGTAGACTTTGGTCGCCGCCATTGAAGAAGTACGCTTGAATTTCGAAAAGCTTTTTCTAAAATTTTCTGTTCCGGATCTCCGAATTCTTATGACCCTTGGAGAGATTTGAGTCAACGCACCCAAAAATGATAAATTTATACTTCCTACCCCCTAAATTTATCTTATTTCCAAGAAACGACCTTTATTGTGACATCTAATGGATTTACTCTTGAAATTCGACATAGAAGTGTTCATAAAAATTTAAACTTTATCAATGTTATATTAGACAATTTTCATTTTAATTATTCAGTTGAAGAAGTCTGATCAACATCCATTTCTATACAAAGTCTGATTCAAAGAATGTAACAATAACGAAGTAATTTTGTTTAAAGTAACAAATGAATAAAATTGAATTGAAAAGAAATCCCAAATCTTTCTCCGGAGTGTTAATGCCGGCGAGTGAAATCGTCAAACTCTTCCTCGAGAGCCTCCGTGAGAAGATACTCTGAAGCTTCCATCAAATCAGGGCTAAGTCTAAACATAAGAACACAAAACTCCATCTGATTCAAAGCTCCATCGCAATCAAAATCCCCTTCGTTAATCATAGACCGTACATCTTCATCAGTCAAATCACCAAGACCTAGAACCGACGATGCGTTACGACGGAGACTCTCGAAAGTGATGACACCTTTCTCTCTGTCCATCAAAAGCTCAAATCCTTTGCAGAGCTCTCCGATTAAACCTTCACCACCTAGCTTCCCAGCCATGGCTGGTAAGAAATCGTGGAAATTGGGTAGTGGGTTTTGTGAGGTAGGTCTTGTAGGTGAGTTTGGAGACGCCATTAGAGTGATGTTTGTTGTTTGAAAATTAGGAAAGTTTCAATCTTTGTTGTTTGTTGTTTGTTGTTTGTTGTTTGTTGAATTGAGTGAGGATGATGGTGAAGGTGGAGTGGAATATAAAGGAAGGCGAAATTGGGATATCCGACAAGGAACAAAAGAAGCCACGGAAGACAGCTAAGGAAAGGTCCGTGTTTGGAAATTGTGTTTGTTGTGAAGTCTTCCTTCTCGGAAGCTCGCTTAGGGGTAAAATCGTTATTACAAAATACGGAATGGAGGGTTAAATCGTCTTTTACTAATATTGAATAAAGATCAAGGAACTAAAAAAGTATAAGCAAAACAGAAGTTGTTTGTTTGGTTGCTTTAACTGGAAGTTTCCAATGCAAGTGGTGGTGGTTACTTTGAGAACTTTATTGATATTTGGAAAATTATGACATCATTTTTCTTTGACTTGGCTCATCAAAATTCAGATGTCTCTTATTCAAAGACATTGCATCAGAAAACTCTATAAATGTAGTGGACAGAATATTCTACTTGGTCTGCCAGTTCTCTATTGCATCTATGTATTCAAATCTAATTAAATCTTCATCATCGATAATCATTGTCATGATTTCATTGATTATCTTATAGTTTATAATCAATAATGCTTTTACTACATTACAAATGAGCCAAGTACAAAGAACTAACATTGAATCATGAATTCTAATGATATCTTAGTTTTGTTGTCTCGTGAATTGCCTTCTCTTCTTAAGTCTTAATGGACAAGTTATTGGGCCGTTTCTTAAACCTCTCATATATATATTTTAGTAAAGTTTAATTGTCTCAATTCCCGTGGGATCGCCCCAAAAACTCGAGTTCCTTTTGGATTTCCTTCTTGATCAATGACAACTGCGGCATTGTCATCATATCGTATTATCGTCCCATTGTTACGTTTGAGTTCTTTACAAGTACGTACAATTACAGCTCTGATCACTTCTGATCTTTCTAGAGGAGTGTTTGGTATTGCTTCCTTGATTACAGCAACAATAACGTCGCCGATATGCTGCTCCCATTTCGCTCGCCGCTACTACGGGAATCGCTTTTGCTTTCTTTTCCTCTGGCTACTAAGATGTTTCAGTTCGCCAGGTTGTCTCTTGCCTGCCCATGGATTCAGCAGCAGTTCAAAAGGTTAACCTATTCGGGAATCTCTGGATCTACGCTTATTTTCAACTCCCCGAAGCATTTCGTCGCTTACTACGCCCTTCCTCGTCTCTGGGTGCCATGCATATAGATACAAATGGTCCAATGGGAGCAAGAATTTCCAGGAGCATTTGGAACATTTCGTTTCTGAGCGGAAGAGCCGTTTTCAAGTAGTGTTCGATCGATTATGTATTAATCAATATTCGATTGATTGGTCGGTTGAAAAGATTGAGAAAAATCAGTCATTCACAACCACTGATGAAGGATTCCTCGAAAAGTTAAGGATTAGTAATCCGTTTTAGAAATAGAAAGGATTCGATCTTATACATACGCGAGGAAAGTAATCAAAAAAGAAAGAAGATGAGTTCTTCTTTACTTTTATCACTTAGGAGCCGTGCGAGATGAAAGTCTGAAGAAGGTTCGGTTACTAACATGTTTACCTCGATTGTGGGTAATGTATTTGGGTTCAAAGCCCTGGCTGCTCTACGTCTAGAGGATCTGCGAATCCCTCCTGCTTATACTAAAACTTTTTTTAAGAAAAAATATGGTAGACTAACTGATCTTTCTATCAGTTAATGAAAGAGCCCAATGCAAAAAAAAATGCATGTTGGGTCTTTGAAAGAGTTCAAAAAAAAAACATGAACATGCTTTTTTGGAGAGAGATACTATTTCACTTTCGTCAATCGAGTCACAGGTATCTAACATATTCATATCTAACGATTTTCCACAAAGTGGTGACGAAAGGTATAACTTGTACAAATCTTTCCATTTTCCAATTCGATCCGATCCATTAGTTCGTAGAGCTATTTACTCGATTGCAGACATTTCTGGAACACCTCTAATAGAGGGACAAAAAGTCAATTTTGAAAGAACGTATTGTCAAACTCTTTCAGATATGAATCTATCCGATTCAGAAGAGAAGAGCTTGCATCAGTATCTCAATTTCAATTCAAACATGGGTTTGATTCACACTCCATGTTCTGAGAAATATTTACAGAGGAAAAAACGGAGTCTTTGCCTAAAAAAATGCGTTGACAAAGGGCAGATGGATAGAACCTTTCAACGAGATAGTGATTTTTCAACTCTCTCAAAATGGAATCTATTCCAAACATATATGCCATAGTTCTTTACTTCGACATGGTACAAATATCTAAATTTGATATTTTTAGATACTTTTTCAGACCTATTGCGGATACTAAGTAGCAGTCAAAATTTGTATCCATTTTTCATGATATTATGCATGGATTAAATATATCATGGCGAATTCTTCAGAAAAAATTGTGTCTTCCACAAAGGAATCCGATAAGTGAGATTTCTAGTAAGGAATTACGCATTTCCTTATCTTTTTAAAAGAAAAGAGATTTGGTTTTTTATTTTTTTATATTAAAGGAAACAAATATGTCATGGTTGCAGAAGTCTATACATCGCATATAAGCTTTAAGAATATTGTGGCATAACCATCGAGGTGACGCAGGACCTAAAAGATCGAATGGAACAATACATAGACAAATAAATCCGTATGAATTTTATGGGATTCCTTTCACTTAAGGTAAAGAGTATTCCGGTATTCGAAGGGAAGTAGACTACTCAAGAATTTTACATTTTTTCTATTGTAATTTGGAATTAACTAAAGAATCTAAATAGAAATCAAAGAAGAATGAATTGAATCAATGAAATGTTGGTAAAAAACCCCTCCCCAAACCGTGCTTGCATTTTTCATTGCACACAGCTTTCTCTATATATACATAGAAAACTAAGTTTCTTTGGTTCCTTATAAATAGGACTCCGAATTCAATACTCAGTAAATTTCATCTTAGCCTTACTGTATGAACATTTAATAATAGAAATAAATGATTTTTGATAATAGAAATAAATGACTTTTGATAATATAAAAGAATTTATTTGTTATCTCTACATAAATTATGATAAATTTCGATTTAATTTATGAGGTCTCAGAACTCAATTATTCATGATTGACCAAATCATTAAGATAAAGAATATCCAAATACCAAATTCGCACTCGATATAGCATCATCAATTGTCTAAATAGCATATAGCGACATAAGCTATTTTGGCTTTAGTTCTCAGCACTGTTAGTGCTTGTGCTTGTACCATTGTTACCTCTAATAGCAAATCTATGATCAATTGATCACTCATCTTCTTATTTCTAATTAAGTAATAACGAATAAATCACTACACATACTGAAATATCTTTTTACAAAAACTTGAAGATAATGATCAGTTGATAATTGATGAATTTGTTGAACTAAAAAAGAAGAAGTTGAATTCTGTAACTAAAAACTCTGAGGAGAAGGTGAAAGAATAATTTGTAGCAAGAGGCCAAGAGCAAGATGAGATATTTCACGAGAGAGTCTTCGACTATTCATCTTCCTTAGATTTAATTAAAATATTTTCTAGCATAAGATTTAACAATTATTAAGAAGTCCTCTAACGATTACTATCTAAAAAAACTCAACTAATATTATTCTTACTTAAGGAGACCTACAAACTAAAGTTTATCCATATTAATAGATATAAATATATATATATATATATATAACTAAATTTTTTTTATAAAATATATGCCCCTAAAAATGGCTGCCCCAAGCGGCCGCTTCACGTGCTTGCCCTCTAAGTCGGCTCTGCTTATAACAAATTATTACAAAATAGAGTCACAATAACGTTACAATATACTTCGTAAAAAATGTTCACAAAAAGATCACAATATACTTCGTAGACAATGTGGAATAAATCTATTTCCAATTTCATCAGAAATTGTTCTGAAATAGAGTCACAATAATTTGTAAAAATAATATTCATAACAAAATTGTATATAAAAAATTACAAATTATTACTAATATTCATAATCACAATACAATTCTCACAATAACTCAAATTTTTTGTATTGATTAGCGGAAAGGATCCATGGCTTACGATATGGATTTGACAATGGTTATACCACAACAAACGTGTAATAGCTTAAGATATATATATATATATATATATATATTAAAAAAGGTTAATTTCTTTAAACAACCTGTATTTGTAAAATATTATAAAAATAATATTTTTTAAAATTAATTTCAGCTCCTTTTACAACTGCTTTATTTTCAGAAAAAATTAATCTACACCACAATCAACAACTGTCCACGCCCCAATTTCCCCCCACCTCTTTCACCTCCACTATAATGTAACATTTCCCTATTTTTTCGTAAACACTACTCTATTCTGCTATCCCTATATATGTAATTCATGTTTCATAAATTCTGCACTACCTCATAACAATGGCGAATACGAAATTCAATAAGTCAGTTTATGCTTCTCCAAAACATCTTGCGTTACCATCTCAATTTACTTTGTTCGCTAATCTAAAACCATTCCGGTCTGAGTGGGTTATCAGAGCAAAAATACTGAATTCATGGCGAGCATACTCTACCACAACCGGTGCATCTCTTGAGTTAATCCTAGGTGACGAATCCGTAAGTGAATTCGCTGATGTGTCTGCATTTTACCACATTTTAGGGCCATTATTTAGCATGTTTGCATTCATACTTGCATTATTATCATAGTTTTAGGTTCTTTTAGGCATAATTTGCATACTTAGTGTTGGGCAATGCACACATTGCATAAAGGGTATTTTTAGGTACTTTTTGGAGCATTTCATGAAGAATTTCGGACTACAAGAAAACCAATGGAAAATCGGCTGGCCTAAAGTTGAAGTTCAGGATGTGATCTAGAAGATTTGGCATATACCAATGACACTCGAGCATGACACTCGACCACACTTGGTCGAGTGGATTTTCGGACCAGAACTAAGACTTCAGACGAAGATTGACTTCTTGGGCTTCTCTGCGAAAAAGGCCCATCAAGACCCATTTGTGCAAGCCCAACAACTATTTTAGACTTTTTCTATTTTCTTTCTTAAGGAAATTTCCTTTTCACTTTTTAAAGGAATTTCCCATTTTTCTTTCTAGGGAATTTTTCCTTTTTCTCTTTAAGTATTTTTCCTTTTTCTTTAAGATCTTTTGATCTATAAATTGTACTAGAATTTCAAGTTTTAATATACAATCTTTTCTAGCAATTTTCGAGTCTCTTAATTTAATAAGGCATTTACGATTTTTTTAGTTTTAAGTTTTATACAATTGATTTTCGATTTTAAGTCTATGTTTTATTTCATGAATTCTGAGTAAGTTAGTCTAGGGTTCTTGAGGAAAGGGTGAGATTAGGGGAAAACTTAGGGATTTCTAGATTTTTCTATGTTTAAATAAGGTCTTAGATCTCTTTAATTTAAGTGTTCTTAATGCTTGTTTCTTTATGATCAATTGAAATTTGATATCTTGGTGAATCCCCCCCGAGAGGCGTTTGGGGAATCACTTGAACATGCTTAAATTAAGATAGCATCTTCCTAGCTCAAGAGATTGATTGTCTAGGGTGTTATTAGGCTTTGTAAGGTCCATACTTAAGGCCTCTTGAATTTCCAATCGTTGGGCGAGAGTCAAGTCAGGTTGTCTTTTAGGAGAGGTCCCATTGCGCGAGAGCGAATGTGATTACTTTGTGATTCCTTGCTTAGAGGTCATCTAAATAGGTTGATAGATAAGTCTAGAACCCCTAGGAATACCCTAATCATTGATCCTAATCCTCGAGAACCCGTTTTTCCTTTATTGAATTTTCGTAATTTTAATACTCTGCTTTAGGTTGAGATTTCGTATTGCACTTTATCACTAGTTTCACTATTGCTTTACTTTTAATGCTCTGTTTTTACATTCTAATACTTTGTTTCGTTTTTAGCATTTTGTTTTAAGATTTCATTGTCACTTAGGATAGATAACCACTCGCTAAAACCGAATTTGGCTTAGATTAGAATAAGTAGATTATATCTTGATTGCTAGTTACTCTCCCAGTGGATTGACACCATACTGTACTGCAATTGATTAAATAGACAGTTTGGTATTTGAGAAAACACCGCAAAAACTTGTTTATCAAATTGGCGCCGTTGCCAACTGGGAATAGTTAGCTACAATTAGGAAAATCACTTTTCTGAGACTAAGTTTTACAATACTATTATTCTAATCTCGTTTCTGGTTTCTGTTTGCTTTCAGGAACACTCGATCAACAAGCTCGAACAACACATCCTGAGCTCGTTGATCTTCCTTCTCTTTCCAGAGAGCTCGACCAGACCCCAGAAACACTCGATCACTACACTCGAGCACCACCTGCTCGAGTGTCATTTCCGACAACACAAATCACTTGCATGAATACCAGATCTCGTGGTAATGAAGACCTCATTCCATACTCTGACAGAATAGACCGTTTGCCTCGTGAATACTTGCGAGAACAACGGAACAGATTGAACGAAGAATACACGGATCAGGTGAACATGGAAGAACAAGTACAAGCTACTGAACTAGGAACTCGTCCTAGGAGAGTTAGACACATTGGCGCCGGTGATGCTCCCAGTATCCACACTCAACGCCATGGAATTGTCCCACCAGCCATCGCCAACAATAACTTTGAGATTAAGAGTGGTATGATCTCCATGGTTCAGAACAGTAAATTTCATGGTTTACCTTCTGAGGACCCACTAGATCATCTTGATGAATTTGAAAGACTAACCAGTCTGACAAAAATAAATGGGGTTAGTGAGGATGCTCTGAAATTGCGATTGTTTCCTTTCTCTCTTGGAGACAAAGCACATCTATGGGAAAAACACTTGCCACAAGGGTCTATTACATCTTGGGATGCCTGCAAACAAGCGTTTCTAGGCAAATTCTTTTCCAACTCCAGAACTGCGAAACTTCGCAATTCTATCTCTGGTTTCAAGCAAAACCATTCTGAGACATTCTCTGAGGCTTGGGAACGATTCAAGATGTACCAAACACAATGTCCTCAACATGGGTTCACCACTGAGTCACTTCTCAGCACTCTCTACAGAGGCGTTATTCCCAAGATCCGAATGTTGCTAGACACAGCAAGCAATGGGAACTTTCTGAACAAGGATGTAGATGATGGATGGGAATTGGTTGAGAATTTAGCACAAGCAGACGGCCAATACAGTGAAGACTATGATCGAACTCCTAGAGGTACAGCTGATCCTGACATGGTTAGTAGGAAGGAACTCAAAGCCATACAAGAAAAGCTGGATAAGTTGCTTTCAGTTCATCAAAAGCAGGTACATCACGTGAGTAAGTCCGAACAAGTTGTAGAGGATAAAGATGAGGTAGAGGAGGTCAGTTTTGTGCAGAATCAGGGTAACAGTTATGGGCCTTACAACAGCTACAAACCCAACCCAAATCTCTCATACAGGAACACCAATGTGGCTAACCCCCAAGATCAGGTGTATCCACCAAAACCGCACCACCATCCTCAATCCCACCTCTTTGTCCCAAACCATCAATACCAGCAAACTCATCACCACCCACCTACTGTACCACATGATTATGAATACCACAACACTACCCAACCCCAACAAACCCCTGAGGTAATGGATATCTTGCAGCAAATCCTCAAAGGTCAGACAGCTACCGCCTCTGAAATAACCAGGAAATTTGCTGAGGTACACACTAAGATAGATGCTTCCCATAATGACCTCAATTGAAAGTTTGAGACTCTTAATGCTCGCCTCAAGAATTTAGAGAACAAGAAAGCTTCTTCCTCTGCAGTTAAGAGTATTGGGCAACTACCAGGAAAAGTCATTCAAAACTCCAAAGAATACACTGCCCAATCCATTACATTGAGGAGCAGAAAGGAGATCTCTCCACAAGTACGACATGATAAATTCACTGAGGACAATGACATTCAAGTTGGGGAGGACAGCCTTAGTCAGAAAAAGGCTGAAAATATCGAGAAAAAGCCTCAGAAAAGAACACTCGAGCAGGACGCTCGAGCTGGAACTGATCGAGCATTATGTTCAGAACCACACAATGAGACACTCGAGCAGGACACTCGAGCAAGGCTAGGTCGAGTGTCCCCTTACCAACCTCCAAAACATGATATTTTGCACGATATCCACAAGTATTTTACCCTTCCTCCTTTTAAACCTCAACTACCCTTCCCACAAAGGTTTAAAAAGGACGTAATGATGAAGTACAAGGCCCTTTTTGACAAGCAAATAAAGGATGTTGAGGTAAAGATACCTATACTTGATGCTTTCATGCTAATGCCTCCTTATCAAAAATTTTTGAAAGATGCTGTGAAGGAAAGAACAAATGAGCTAGAGGGTATGGCAGTAGAGACTCATGAGTGCAATGACATCTTAGAGAGGATAATAGTTCAAGACAAGCTAGATGATCCTGGGACATTCACTTTACCGTGCTCATTGGGTCATTTAACTTTCAGCAAATGTTTATGTGATCTTGGAGCTTCAATTAGCCTAATGCCACTATCTGTTGCTAAGAGGTTGGGGTTCAACAACTACAAGTCTTGTAAGCTCTCTTTGATTCTAGCTGATAGTTCTGTCCTTTTGCCATATGGTTTACTGGAAGATATACCTATAATGGTTGGTAGTGTTGAGGTTCCTACATACTTTGTGGTGATTGATATGGATGAGGAACCACAAGATCCACTACTCCTTGGTAGACCATTTTTAGCCTCTGTTGGAGCTGTAATTGATGTGAGGAATGGAACAATTGAGCTAAACTTTGGTAAGGATCTCAATATGAAGTTTAACATTGACGATGCAGCTAGGAAACCTACTATTGGAGGACAAAGCTTCTCAATTGAGGGATTGGATAAGTTGGGCATTAAACGTCCTAAGCTTCCTCGACTTATATTGGCTAAGAGTGGTAAGGCTAGCGACTACTGCAGAAAAATTCCAATGTTTGAAGAGGTTGTTGATCGGAAAAGCCTTCAGTTTTTGTTTGCTTGCAATGAGATCACGAATATGCCTTCTAAGGAATCATACAATTTACTAGAATTGGATCTTGGGCCTGATATAATTTTGAGACCAATTGGTTTTGTGGATGGAGTAATGGAGTACAAGGTGAAGAACAGCAAATATCCCAAACCATTTGCCAAAGTGAAGCAGCTTCTCTTTCCAACGAAGCCCAAATCAGATTGGTCAGGACCTTTCCACATTAAAAGAGTTATGCCTTGTGGATCCATCACCATGTTTAGCAAGAAAGGAGAGGAACTTCCAGAAAATGGGCAGAAAGTTAAGCTTTACATGGTTGATGAAACCATCTCAGAGGGGACCTCAATTCCTCTCTTTGAACCACTCCAGGTCTGATGGGTGTGGGAAGTCAAGCTTAGTGACTTAAAACAAGCTCACTTGGGAGGAAATCCCATGATATCCTTGTACATATTTTCTTTCTTGCAGTTTTTCTTTGTTTCTTTTGCTCTTTTCTTATGTTTCAGGTCAAGGGACGTGCACCACAAGGAATTTGGCACCAGAGCATAACACTCGAGCATGACACTCGAGCAAGGCTGCTCGAGTGTTCTAAAAACGAACCAGAAACTCCTTCATTTCCAACTTTTTCATTCTCCAATTAGGTACGGAACCCCTTCCCTTCATTGTATATA
Source organism: Lepidium sativum (assembly GCA_023374145.1). Lineage (NCBI taxonomy): Eukaryota > Viridiplantae > Streptophyta > Magnoliopsida > Brassicales > Brassicaceae > Lepidium > Lepidium sativum. The sequence continues at coordinate 85,535 of JAKUCM010000687.1, read as the reverse complement.
CCACTGCATATTTTTCTCTTGACTTGCTGGTCTAGGATCCTCTTTTGGGCTTTTATACACACAAGAGACTGTGTGATTTAAGTTTGGGGGAGGATTCTAGGGGACATTTGACTTTGTTTTCTGTGATTCTTAGTTTTTCTTGCATTTCATCATTTGCATTACATCTAAGACATAGAAAAACCAAAAACATTTTCAGTTAGCATAATTTTTTCGATTGCATATCATCTAAGGCATAGAAAACCCATAAAAAATAGAGTGTTCATGTAGCTGCATCACATTCATATAGGATTGAGTCTAGAGTTTTGGGAATCATCTTGCTAATGATAGACAGTCTTGCTAGGTTGATTGGCTAGTAACCATAGTGAGCTCTTGGACTTTCGTTTTTTTTTGCCCCTCTTGAACACTGATTGGTAGATCATTGGCCTTAGAAACCTAAGCTTATGTTGTCTCGAAAGAACCAGATTTGTCTCCTCATAATTGAACTTTATTTTTACCAAATTAGGGGCTTGAGATACATTGCATAAAATCCTTCCTTAGGTTCAGCCAGTTAAGTAGAAAGAAAAGCATAATATAAATATAGAATCATCCTTCTTACAACTCAACTCAAACGATATGGTCTAAGATGAACGGGGACTGTGCGTAAACCCGTACCTTCTTGTGTTCATCAATGAAACCATTCTGATGTTGCCTAAGATGAACCGGGACTGTGCGTAAACCCGTACTTTTTTGTGTATCATTGATAAAGCTAATACATTGATGCCTAAGGTGAGTCGGGACTGTGCGTAAACCCGTACTTTTTCGTGTCTCATTGATAAAGCTGGAGAGAATAAATACAAGTTTGAGCCAAGATAGGAGTTAAGAATAAGAAGTGATCGAAAATGCTTAGTTCATAGTGTATGGCTGAATTTGAGGAAGTTGAATCCCAAGGTCTTTTGATCGATAGCTCCTCTTGCGGTCTACACCTTTAGAAATAGGTTCCAAATCTGAGTGTCTTAGAATCCAACTAAGTAATGGGGAATATTCGGTTTTTATGCTAAGCCTTGATGATGAAAGTAGATTGTGGTTTTTACAAAAGAATGAGGGTTCACTTGTGGATTACGGTTTTCAGCTTGATAAGTTGTTTGTTTGAGGTTCGATTGTTCCCATTGTTAGCAACCTCTCTTCCTTCTTAGCTCTATGCATATTTGCTTGATGGCAAGCAAAGACTAAGTTTGGGGGAGTTGATGTGTCTGCATTTTACCACATTTTAGGGCCATTATTTAGCATGTTTTGCATTCATACTTGCATTATTATCATAGTTTTAGGTTCTTTTAGGCATAATTTGCATACTTAGTGTTGGGCAATGCACACATTGCATAAAGGGTATTTTTAGGCACTTTTTGGAGCATTTCATGAAGAATTTCGGACTACAAGAAGACCAATGGAAAATCGGCTGGCCTAAAGTTGAAGTTCAGGATGTGATCTAGAAGATTTGGCATATACCAATGACACTCGAGCATGACACTCGACCACACTTGGTCGAGTGGATTTTCGGACCAGAACTAAGACTTCGGACGAAGATTGACTTCTTGGGCTTCTCTGCGAAAAAGGCCCATCAAGACCCATTTGTGCAAGCCCAACAACTATTTTAGACTTTTTCTATTTTCTTTCTTAAGGAAATTTCCTTTTCACTTTTTAAAGGAATTTCCCATTTTTCTTTCTAGGGAATTTTCCCTTTTTCTCTTTAAGTATTTTTCCTTTTTCTTTAAGATCTTTTGATCTATAAATTGTACTAGAATTTCAAGTTTTAATATACAATCTTTTCTAGCAATTTTCGAGTCTCTTAATTTACTAAGGCATTTACGATTTTTTTAGTTTTAAGTTTTATGCAATTGATTTTCGATTTTAAGTCTATGTTTTATTTCATGAATTCTGAGTAAGTTAGTCTAGGGTTCTTGAGGAAAGGGTGAGATTAGGGGAAAACTTAGGGATTTCTAGATTTTTCTATGTTTAAATAAGGTCTTAGATCTCTTTAATTTAAGTGTTCTTAATGCTTGTTTCTTTATGATCAATTGAAATTCGATCTCTTGGTGAATCCCCCCCGAGAGGCGTTTGGGGAATCACTTGAACATGCTTAAATTAAGATAGCATCTTCCTAGCTCAAGAGATTGATTGTCTAGGGTGTTATTAGGCTTTGTAAGGTCCATACTTAAGGCCTCTTGAATTTCCAATCGTTGGGCGAGAGTCAAGTCAGGTTGTCTTTTAGGAGAGGTCCCATTGCGCGAGAGCGAATGTGATTACTTTGTGATTCCTTGCTTAGAGGTCATCTAAATAGGTTGATAGATAAGTCTAGAACCCCTAGGAATACCCTAATCATTGATCCTAATCCTCGAGAACCCGTTTTTCCTTTATTGAATTTTCGTGATTTTAATACTCTGCTTTAGGTTGAGATTTCGTATTGCACTTTATCATTAGTTTCACTATTGCTTTACTTTTAATGCTCTGTTTTTACATTCTAATACTTTGTTTCGTTTTTAGCATTTTGTTTTAAGATTTCATTGTCACTTAGGATAGATAAACCACTCGCTAAAACCGAATTTGGCTTAGATTAGAATGAGTAGATTATATCTTGATTGCTAGTTACTCTCCCAGTGGATTGACACCATACTGTACTGCAATTGATTAAATAGACAGTTTGGTATTTGAGAAAACACCCGCAAAAACTTGTTTATCAAATTGGCGCCGTTGCCAACTGGGAATAGTTAGCTACAATTAGGAAAATCACTTTTCTGAGACTAAGTTTTTACTATACTATTATTCTAATCTCGTTTCTGGTTTCTGTTTGCTTTCAGGAACACTCGATCAACAAGCTCGACCAACACATCCCGAGCTCGTTGATCTTCCTTCTCTTTCCAGAGAGCTCGACCAGACCCCAGAAACACTCGATCACTACACTCGAGCACCACCTGCTCGAGTGTCATTTCCGACAACACAAATCACTTGCATGAATACCAGATCTCGTGGTAGTGAAGACCTCATTCCATACTCTGACAGAATAGACCGTTTTGCCCTCGTGAATACTTGCGAGAACAACGGAACAGATTGAACGAAGAATACACGGATCAGCGTGAACATGGAAGAACACAAGTACAAGCTATTGAACTAGGAACTCGTCCTAGGGAGAGTTAGACACATTGGCGCCGGTGATGCTCCCAGTATCCACACTCAACGCCATGGAATTGTCCCACCAGCCATCGCCAACAATAACTTTGAGATTAAGAGTGGTATGATCTCCATGGTTCAGAACAGTAAATTTCATGGTTTACCTTCTGAGGACCCACTAGATCATCTTGATGAATTTGAAAGACTAACCAGTCTGACAAAAATAAATGGGGTTAGTGAGGGATGCTCTGAAATTGCGATTGTTTCCTTTCTCTCTTGGAGACAAAGCACAATCTATGGGAAAAACACTTGCCACAAGGGGTCTATTACATCTTGGGATGCCTGCAAACAAGCGTTTCTAGGCATATTCTTTTCCAACTCCAGAACTGCGAAACTTCGTAATTCTATCTCTGGTTTCAAGCAAAACCATTCTGAGACATTCTCTGAGGCTTGGGAACGATTCAAGATGTACCCAAACACAATGTCCTCATCATGGGTTCACCACTGAGTTCACTTCTCGGCACTCTCTACAGAGGCGTTATTCTCAAGATCCGAATGTTGCTAGACACAGCAAGCAATGGGAACTTTCTGAACAAAGATGTAGATGATGCGATGGGAATTGGTTGAGAATTTAGCACAACAGTGAAGACTATGATCGAACTCCTAGAGGTACAGCTGATCCTGACATGGTTAGTAGGAAGGAACTCAAAGCCATACAAGAAAAGCTGGATAAGTTGCTTTCAGTTCATCAAAAGCAGGTACATCACGTGAGTAAGTCCGAACAAGTTGTAGAGGATAAAGATGAGGTAGAGGAGGTCAGTTTTGTGCAGAATCAGGGTAACAGTTATGGGCCTTACAACAGCTACAAACCCAACCCAAATCTCTCATACAGGAACACCAATGTGGCTAACCCCCAAGATTAGGTGTATCCACCAAAACCGCACCACCATCCTCAATCCCACCTCTTTGTCCCAAACCATCAATACCAGCAAACTCATCACCACCCACCTACTGTACCACATGATTATGAATACCACAACACTACCCAACCCCAACAAACCCCTGAGGTAATGGATATCTTGCAGCAAATCCTCAAAGGTCAGACAGCTACCGCCTCTGAAATAACCAGGAAATTTGCTGAGGTACACACTAAGATAGATTGCTTCCCATAATGACCTCAATTGAAAGTTTGAGACTCTTAATGCTCGCCTCAAGAATTTAGAGAACAAGAAAGCTTCTTCCTCTGCAGTTAAGAGTATTGGGCAACTACCAGGAAAAGTCATTCAAACCTCCAAGGAATACACTGCCCAATCCATTACATTGAGGAGCAGAAAGGAGATCTCTCCACAAGTACGACATGATAAATTCACTGAGGACAGGTGACATTCAAGTTGGGGGAGGACAGCCTTAGTCAGAAAAAGGCTGAAAATATCGAGGAAAAAGCCTCAGAAAAGAACACTCGAGCAGGACGCTCGAGCTGGAACTGATCGAGCATTATGTTCAGAACCACACAATGAGACACTCGAGCAGGACACTCGAGCAAGGCTAGGTCGAGTGTCCCCTTACCAACCTCCAAACATGATATTTTGCACGATATCCACAAGTATTTTACCCTTCCTCCTTTAAACCTCAACTACCCTTCCCACAAAGGTTTAAAAAGGACGTAATGATGAAGTACAAGGCCCTTTTTGACAAGCAAATAAAGGATGTTGAGGTAAAGATACCTATACTTGATGCTTTCATGCTAATGCCTCCTTATCAAAAATTTTTGAAGATGCTGTGAAGAAAGAACAAATGAGCTAGAGGTATGGCAGTAGAGGACTCATGAGTGCAATGACATCTTAGAGAGGATAATAGTTCAAGACAAGCTAGATGATCCTGGGACATTCACTTTACCGTGCTCATTGGGTCATTTAACTTTCAGCAAATGTTTATTGATCTTGGAGCTTCAATTAGCCTAATGCCACTATCTGTTGCTAAGAGGTTGGGGTTCAACAACTACAAGTCTTGTAAGCTCTCTTTGATTCTAGCTGATAGTTCTGTCCTTTTGCCATATGGTTTACTGGAAGATATACCTATAATGGTTGGTAGTGTTGAGGTTCCTACAGACTTTGTGGTGATTGATATGGTTGAGGAACCACAAGATCCACTACTCCTTGGTAGACCATTTTTTAGCCTCTGTTGGAGCTGTAATTGATGTGAGGAATGGAACAATTGAGCTAAACTTTGGTAAGGATCTCAATATGAAGTTTAACATTGACGATGCAGCTAGGAAACCTACTATTGGAGGACAAAGCTTCTCAATTGAGGGATTGGATAAGTTGGGCATTAAACCCTCCTAAGCTTCCTCGACTTATATTGGCTAAGAGTGGTAAGGCTAGCGACTACTGCAGAAAAATTCCAATGTTTGAAGAGGTTGTTGATCGGAAAAGCCTTCAGTTTTTGTTTGCTTGCAATGAGATCACGAATATGCCTTCTAAGGAATCATACAATTTACTAGAATTGGATCTTGGGCCTGATATAATTTTGAGGACCAATTGGTTTTGTGGATTGAGTAATGGAGTACAAGGTGAAGAGCAGCAAATATTCCCAAACCATTTGCCAAAGTGAAGCAGCTTCTCTTTCCAACGAAGCCCAAATCAGAGTTGGTCAGGACCTTTCCACATTAAAAGAGTTATGCCTTGTGGATCCATCACCATGTTTAGCAAGAAAGGAGAGGAACTTCCAGAAAATGGGCAGAAAGTTAAGCTTTACATGGTTGATGAAACCATCTCAGAGGGGACCTCAATTCCTCTCTTTGCTCAAGGTCTGATGGGTGTGGGAAGTCAAGCTTAGTGACTTAAAACAAGCTCACTTGGGAGGAAATCCCGTGATATCCTTGTACATATTTTCTTTCTTGCAGTTTTTCTTTGTTTCTTTTGCTCTTTTCTTATGTTTCAGGTCAAGGGACGTGCACCACAAGGAATTTGGCACCAGAGCATAACACTCGAGCATGCCACTCGAGCAAGGCTGCTCGAGTGTTCTAAAAACGAACCAGAAACTCCTTCATTTCCAACTTTGTCATTCTCCAATTAGGTACAGAACCCCTTCCCTTCATTGTATATACCACTGCATATTTTTCTCTTGACTTGCTGGTCTAGGATCCTCTTTCGGACTTTTATACACACAAGAGACTGTGTGATTTAAGTTTGGGGGAGGATTCTAGGGGACATTTGACTTTGTTTTCTGTGATTCTTAGTTTTTCTTGCATTTTATCATTTGCATTACATCTAAGACATAGAAAAACCAAAAAAAATTTCAGTTAGCATAATTTTTTCGATTGCATATCATCTAAGGCATAGAAAACCCATAAAAAATAGAGTGTTCATGTAGCTGCATCATATTCATATAGGATTGAGTCTAGAGTTTTGGGAATTATCTTGCTAATGATAGACAGTCTTGCTAGGTTGATTGGCTAGTAACCATAGTGAACTCTTGGACTTTCGTTTTTTTTTGCCCCTCTTGAACACTGATTGGTAGATCATTGGCCTTAGAAACCTAAGCTTATGTTGTCTCGAAAGAACCAGATTTGTCTCCTCATAATTGAACTTTATTTTTACCAAATTAGGGGCTTGAGATACATTGCATAAGATCCTTCATTAGGTTCAGCCAGTTAAGTAGAAAGACAAGCATAAGATAAATATAGAATCATCCTTCTTACAACTCAGCTCAAACGATATGGTCTAAGATGAACGGGGACTGTGCGTAAACCCGTACCTTCTTATATTCATCAATGAAACCATTCTGATGTTGCCTAAGATGAACCGGGACTGTGCGTAAACCCGTACTTTTTCGTGTATCATTGATAAAGCTAATACATTGATGCCTAAGGTGAGTCGGGACTGTGCGTAAACCCGTACGTTTTCGTGTCTCATTGATAAAGCTGGAGAGGATAAATACGAGTTTTAGCCAAGATAGGAGTTAAGAATAAGAAGTGATCGAAAATGCTTAGTTCATAGTGTATGGCTGAATTTGAGGAAGTTGAATCCCAAGGTCTTTTGATCGATAGCCCCTCTTGCGGTCTACACCTTTAGAAATAGGTTTCAAATCTGAGTGTCTTAGAGTCCAACTAAGTAATGGAGAATATTCGGTTTTTATGCTAAGCCTTGATGAAAGTAGATTGTGGTTTTTACAAAAGAATGAGGGTTCACTTGTGGATTACGGTTTTCAGCTTGATAAGTTGTTTGTTCGAGGTTCGATTGTTCCCATTGTCAGCAACCTCTCTTCCTTCTTAGCTCTATGCATATTTGCTTGAGGGCAAGCAAAGACTAAGTTTGGGGGAGTTGATGTGTCTGCATTTTACCACATTTTAGGGCCATTATTTAGCATGTTTTGCATTCGTACTTGCATTATTATCATAGTTTTAGGTTCTTTTAGGCATAATTTGCATAAAGGGTATTTTAGGCACTTTTTGGAGCATTTCATGAAGAATTTCGGATTACAAGAAGACCAATGAAAAATCGGCTGGCATAAAGTTGAAGTTCAGGATGTGATCTAGAAGATTTGGCATATACCAATGACACTCGAGCATGACACTCGACCACACTTGGTCGAGTGGATTTTCGGATCAGAACGTTGACTTTTGACAGAATTGAATTTTCTTTTGGACTTTTTGTAAAAAGGGCCCAATGGTACCCCTTTATGTGAAAAGGCAAAAGCCCAACTATTTTAGGCCAGTTTTCTATTTTCTTTCATAAGGAAATTTCCTTTTTACTTCTTAAAGGAATTTCTCATTTTTCTTTCTAGGGAATTTTCCCTTTTTCTCTTTAAGTATTTTTCCTTTTTCTTTAAGATCTTTTGATCTATAAATTGTACTAGAATTTCAAATTTTAATATACAATCTTTTCTAGCAATTTTCGAGTCTCATAGTTTACAAAGGCATTTACGATTTTTCTAGTCTTAAGTTTTATGCAATTGATTTTCGATTTTAAGTCTATGTTTTATTTCATGAATTCTGAGTAAGTTAGTCTAGGGTTCTTGAGGAAAGGGTGAGATTAGGGGAAAACTTAGGGATTTCCATATTTGTTTATGTTTAATTAAGGTCTTAGATCTCTTTAATTTAAGTGTTCTTAATGCTTGTTTCTTTCTGATCAATTGAAATTCGATCTCTTGGTGAATCCCCCCCGAGAGGCGTTTGGGGAATCACTTGAACATGCTTAAATTAAGATAGCATCTTCCTAGCTCAAGAGATTGATTGTCTAGGGTGTTATTAGGCTTTGTAAGGTCCATACTTAAGGCCTCTTGAAATTCCAATCGTTGGGCGAGAGTCAAGTCAGGTTGTCTTTTAGGAGAGGTCCCATTGCGCGAGAGCGAATGTGATTACTTTGTGATTCCTTGCTTAGAGGTCATCTAAATAGGTTGATAGATAAGTCTGGAACCCCTAGGAATACCCTAATCATTGATCCTAAACCTCGAGAACCCGTTTTTCCTCTATTGAACTTTCGTGATTTTTATACTCTGTTTTAGGTTGAGATTTCTTGTTGCACTTCATTATTAGTTTTACTATTGCTTTATTTTTAATGCTCTGTTTTACATTCTGATTTCATGTTTCGTTTTTAGCATTCTGTTTTAAGATTTCGTTGTCACCTAGGATAGATTACCACTCACTAAATCAAAGCTGGCTTAGATTAGGATAAGTAGATTACATCTTGATTGCTAGTTACTCTCCCAGTGGATTGACACCATACTGTACTGCAATTGATTAAATAGACAGTTTGGTATTTGAGAAAACACCGCAAAACTTGTTTATCACTCACCTTCTTCTGAATACTCACGATCTGTTTCCACATAATTCCTATGTCCAGCAACATAATCAGACCGTCTTTGTGGCTGTCAGCTTCTCCTTTGATGACCAACTGTTTCTCTGTCCCTAATTGGTGATTTAAGGCGTCTAACTCTCTGTTGTCTAGAAGAAGAACCCACGTGTGCCTTTCCTTTAGCAATCCTGATTGCTTCATTAGGACTAGGAGGCTCTGGCGATTCTGGGTCTGTAGCACTATGCTCATTCTTTAGCTCTTTGAATATATTCTCAAATTTGCTATCAAGCTGCTCTAATTGTTGAATGAGCTGAGAAGCTATTGCTTGATTGGCTTCTTTGATTTGCTGAGCCATGGCTTTGTTTAGAGCTTCCATAGCTTCAGCTTGAAGCTCCATTGTACCTGAAAAGAAGTCAAAACAGCTCACAGTAACTAGTTCTAAGACGAAAAGAAAGAAATAAAAGCCTAAAAAAAACGAAAATTCTTTTCCTAATCCTAGTAGGAATAGGATTTCTAACTATTCCTAACATAAACAGAAATTACTAAAAACCTAATCCTAAAGCAAACAGGAAAACGAAACCCTAATCCTAATTCAATAAGGAAAACAAAACTCTAATCCTAATTCAATCAGGAAAATTAAACCTAATCCTAATTCAATTGGGAAAACAAAACCTAATCCTAATTGTAAGAGGAAAACACGAATGCCTAAGAACTAGGGACAACAAAAAACGTTTCTCTAAACCTAAGCAACAAGAATAGAACAAAACTAACCCTAAAACAAAGAATAGAAACGAAAAAAAATCAAGAGAAAGAGAGATTAGGGTTAGATAATTTCTCAGCCTTGGCACAGAGTTGGCTCTGATACCACTTGATAGAAACTCCCTGGGATAACTCTGATGAAGGCTGAAACTAGGATGACGAATTTAATGGATGGAGGTGGCTGCGGATGAATGGAGATGATGAAAGGTGATATGATAGGATGAAAAACGTGATTTGAATTGGTGTGGTGACGGCTGAAAGGATTTAATGGATAGATTTTGGTGATTAGATGAATTTGGTGAAGAATCTCTTGGCTCACAACGTGATGGGAGATTCAGGCTCTAGGATTTCCAGAACCGTGGTTTGAGAGCATGAAAAACTTAATAGAAGTCTTTTTGTCAAAATAATACTCTAAGAAATTTACAGCAAGTTATGGGGTTTAAATACAACCCTAAAACAGAACAGCATGTAGTTTTTAAACCAAAAAAACAACATATAGTTTGAAACTTAAATAAAACAACAAAGCATTTAAATAAAAACAATGAGGCGTCCCCTAATGGTGCACCTCAAAATCTACTAAGTACAAAACCATATTGGTTTGTACATTATTCTCCTAATGGTAAGACTCCTTAGTAACTCGCCGTAGTGATTCCATCTGCCTCATTAAAAACCATGAGAGAAAACCCAATTGGGACAAAACTCTCTAAGGGAAAAAGAGTACAAACTTCCTCACCTAAGTTACCTAGTTATCATTACCAGGAGAAGTCTTCAAGATGGAGATGTTGAAGACTTGTGCAGCTGCTAGCTCGTCAACTCCTTCTCCAATGAGGGAATGAGCTTCCTTGGCCATCTCCTTAGCTCTGGAACGTGTAATCCGACCCTCTACTTCAGGTGCTGCAGCTGTTGTGTCATCCACGATCATATCATCCTCTTCCTCTTGAAAAGGATTTGTCCTCAAATCTGTATCTGCAACATAAGGAAGCATATCGTTCTGTTTTTACGCTATGCTTTTACTCTGTTTTTACGTTCTGTTTTATTCTGTTTTACGTTCTATTTTCATTAAGCTTGATTAGCATAATATCATTCACCATAATCATTCTGGCTTAGATGAGGTTGAGTAGATTGCATCCAAATTGAGTAGTTGCTAGCCCAATTGGATTAACACCTTATTGTACTACGATTGATTACATACAGTAGGTTATTTGATACCGTAAAATCTTGTTATCAAATTGGCGCCGTTGCCAAATGGGTTATAGTTAGCTACAATTAGGATTATGACTTTCCTGAGACTAAGTTCTACGTGTGTTTCCTTTTTCCTCTGTTCTTTATAGCTTGCTTCTGGGTTTTGTCTGTTTTGCAGGAACACTCGATCAAGACACTCGACCTACACAGCTCGAGTGCCGTGATCTTTGAACCCAGAACACTCGATCAACTGTTGGTCGAGTGTCCGTTTTCTGAGCCAAAATCAACCTGCATGCATACTAGATCAAAGGGTAGTGAACATCTCATCCCCTACTCGGACAACATAAACAGATTCCCTCGTGAACATTTGCAGACTCAGCATACGCTACTGAGCCAGGACATCGTCCTAGGCGAACAAGAAACATTGGAGCTGGTGATGCTCCAAATATCCACACTGCACGCCATGGAATTATTCCACCTGCCATTGCCAACAACAACATTGAGATTAAGAGTGGTATGATCTCCATGGTGTAGAACATAAGTTTCATGGTTTGCCATATGAGGATCCGCTGGATCACCTTGATGAGTTCGAGAGACTAACCAATTTGACCAAGACTAATGGGGTCAGTGAGGATGCTCTAAAATTGAGGCTGTTTCCATTCTCTCTTGGAGACAAATCTCTTATGTGGGAAAAACACTTGCCTCAAGGATCTATTACATCTTGGGATGCATGTAAGCAAGCCTTTCTTGGAAAATTCTTCTCGAATTCCATAACAGCGAAGCTTCATAACTCGATCTCTGGTTTCAAGCAAAACCATTCTGAGACATTTTCTGAGGCATGGGAACGATTCAAGATGTACCAATCTCAATGCCCCCATCATGGATTCAGTGTCGAATCTCTCTTAAGTACTCTCTACAGAGGTGTCCTCCCAAGATTTGAATGTTGTTGGACACAACCAACAATGGGAACTTTCTGAACAAGGATATCAATGATGGTTGAGAACTAGTTGAGAACTTAGCCCAAGCATATGGGCAGTGCAGCGAAGACTATGATCAAACTCCCCGTGGTACAATAGATTCAGACATGGTCAGTAGGAAGGAGCTCAAAGCCATACAAGACAAGCTGGATAGGTTGCTCTCCGCGCAGCAGAAACAGGTGCATCATGTGAATGAGGCATAACAGGTTGAAGAGGATGACGATCAGGTAGAGGAGGTCAGTTTTGTGCAGAATCAGGGAAACAGCTATCGCCCCTACAACAGTTACAAACCTAACCCAAACCTCTCCTATAGGAACACCAATGTGGCTAATCCCCAAGATCAGGTGTATCCCCCAAAAAAGCACAACCAACCTCCATCCAAACCCTTTATCCCCAAACCACAGTACAAGCAAATGCATCACCAAACCCCTACTGTACCACCTGGATATGAGAACCACAACCCACCCCAGCCCCAACAAACACCTGAGATTATGGACATCTTGCAGCAAATCCTTAAAGGACAGACAGCTACAACATCCGAATTGACTAGGAAGTTTGTTGAGGTGCACAAAAAGATAGATGCTTCTCACAGTGATCTACACTGCAAGTTTGCGACTCTTAATGCCCGCCTCAGCAAGGCTCCTCATCTACTGTGAAACCGGCTAGACAACTACCAGGAAAAGTTGTTCAGAACCCTAAGGAGTACCACGCCAATGCCATTAAGCTCCGTAGTGGCCGTGAGTTACTGATCCGTGCTGAGAATGCAGAAGCCATTGAGGACAGTGTCATTCAGGAGGGGGAGGATGATTTGGTCGAAGAACACTCGAACCTGACACTCGACCACCACCTGACACTCGACCACCACCTGGTCGAGTGTCGTCTCTTGAACCTCTAAAGCCTAGTGACTTGCCGAAAGACCCAAAGTCGTTTGCCGCATCGCCTTTCAAACCCCAACTTCCTTTCCCACAAAGATTCAAGAAGGATGTTGCAGACAAATACAAGACTCTCTTCGAAAAACAGATGAGGGATGTTGAGGTGAAGATACCAATTCTGGATGCCTTCATGCTAATGCCCCCTTACCAGAAGTTTTTGAAGGATGCAGTTAAGGACAGAACACAAGAAGTTGAAGGGATAGTTATGCTAACACATGAGGTCAGTGTTGTAATACAGAGGAGAGTCATACCTAAGAAGCTAGATGATCAAGGGACATTCACAATCCTATGATCCTTAGGTCCTCTCACGTTCAGGAGTTGCCTATGCGATCTAGGAGCATCGATCAGCTTGATGCCACGGTTAGTCGCCAAGCACTTAGGGTTTGATAAGTACAAGACCTGCAAGATATCTTTGGTCTTAGTTGATAGATCAGTTAGGATTCCGCATGGCATCTTGGAAGATCTACCGGTTCAGGTTGGAGGAGTGGAAATCCCAACAGATTTCGTTGTTCTCGATATGGGAGAAGAGCCCAAAGACCCCTTGTTGTTTGGTAGACTCTTCTTGGCCACTGCAGGAGCTGTGATTAATGTACCAAAAGGAGAAATTGAACTGAATTTGGGGAAGGATTTCAAAATGACCTTCAACATCAGCGATGTGATGAGAAAACCGACTATTGAGAGTCAGCAGTTTGTAGTTCAGGAGATGGATGGTCTTTCAGAGGATCTATTTGAGGAATTAGTGGAAGAAAATCACCTTGATACTGCTCTGACAAAAGATGGTTGTGATGGGTACGTGCATAGGGAAACAGAGGTTTACGAGAAGCTGTTGGACTCTTACAAGCCTCTAAAAGGGGAAAATCGGTTCGAGACTGTGCACTCGACCATGACACTCAACCACACCAAGGTCGAGTGTCACGATTCAGTCCTAGATTGCTTACACTCGACCAACATACTTGACCACACCAAGGTCGAGTGACCGTCTTCACCAGAGACAAACGATTGGTCGGAGCTCAAATCACCAAAAGTGGATCTCAAACCACTCCCCTCGGGGCTCAGGTACGCATTTCTTCGAACCAACTCAACCTATCATGTGATTGTGAATGATGCATTAACTGAGGATGATGATTTGATTCCCACTAGGACTGTTACAGGGCACAGGATGTACATCAATTTTGGCAAATTGAATTCTGCATCTAGGAAAGATCATTACCCCTTACCCTTCATTGATCAAATGCTAGAGAGGTTGGCTAATCATTCATATTACTGTTTTCTTGAAGGATATAGTGGATTTTTCCAGATCCCTATACATCCAAATGATCAGGAAAAGACAACCTTTACCTGCCCTTATGGCACGTTTGCATATAGAAGAATGCCATTTGGTCTCTGTAATTGATAACAAGGTTTTCGCGTGTTTCTCAAATAACCTATTGTTATGTAATCAATTGCAATACAATATGGTGTCAATCCACTGGGTTTGTAACTAGCAATTGGGATGCAATATACTTATCCTAATCTAAGCCAGATTCAATTTTAGTGAGCAGTGATCTAGTCTAAGTGTGGATGAAAAACTTAAAACGAAGTGTAAAAACATAACGTAAAAACTGAGCAAGAATAGAGCAGTGATAAAACAGAGTAAATTGCAAAACAGAGTAATTGTAAAACAGAGTTTTAATCTAAAGACAGAATATTAAAGTTCACGAAAATTAAATGGAGATAAAGGGGTTCTCGAGGTTAAGGATCAATGATTATGGTATTCCGAGGGGTTCCAGACTTGTCTATCAACCTATTTAGATGACCTCTAAGCAAGGAATCACAAAGTAATCACATTCATTCTCATGCAATGGGACCTCTCCTGAACAACAACCCGACTTGACTCTCGCCAACGATTAGAAGTTCAAGAGGCATTAAGTATGGACCTTACAAAGCCTAATAACACCCTAAAAAATCAATCTCTTGAACCAGGCGATGCTATCTTAACCTAAGCATGTTCAAGCGATTCCCCAAACGCCTCTTGGGGGGGAATCACCAAGTAATCAGATTTCAATTGATCAGAAAGAAATAAGCATTAAGGACACTTAAATTAAAGAGATCTAAAAACTTAATCAAACATAAACAAATTTAGAAATCCCTATGTTTTCCCCTAATCTCACCCTCTCCTCAAGAACCCTAATTTAACTTACTCAAAATTCATGAAGTAAAGCATAAAATCAGAATCGAAAATCAATTGCATAAACTTAAAGAAGAGAATTCGATATTGCTTTTTTAGAGGATCGAAAATTGCTGGAAAATATGATATATTAAAAGTGGAAATTCTACTATAATTTATAGATCAACAAAGATCTTTAAGTCTTAAAGTTAAAAGGAAAATTACTTAGAAAGTAAAAAAGGAAAATTGTTATAAGAGAAGAAAGTAAAATTCCCTCGAAAGAGAAATGGAAAATTCCTTGAAAAAAAAAATGAAAAAAGACTAAAATGTTATTGGGCTTGCATAAGTGGGTATTAATGGGCCCTATTCACAAAGAAGCCCAAGAAGTCAACTCTGGCGAAAAAGTCAACATTCTGGTGTGAAGAACCACTCGACCAAGTGATGGTCGAGTGTTATGCTCGAGTGGCAGACTCGAGTGCCAAATCTTCTAGATCACATCCTGAACTTCAACTTTAGGCCAGCCGATTCCTGATTGGTCTTCTTGTAATCCGAAATTCTCCATGATAAGCTCCCAAAAGTGCCTAAAAATACCTTTTATGCAATGTATGCAATGCCCAACACTAAGTATGCAAATTATGCCTAAAATGATCTAAAACAATGATAATAATGCAAGTATGAATGCAGAACATGCTAAATAAAGCCCCCCTAAAATGTGGTAAAATACAGACACATCAGTAATGCACTTGCTACTTTTCAACGTTGCATGACTTTGATATTTTCAGGTCTGATTGAGGAGATGATTGAGGTGTTTATGGACGATTTCTCTGTCTATGGCTCTTTTTTCTCCTCTTGTTTGTCGAATTTGTGCAGGGTTTTATCTAGGTGTGTTGAAACAGACCTTGTGCTCAATTGGGAAAAATGCCACTTCATGGTGAGAGAAGACATCGTTCTGGGTCATAAGATATCAGAGAAGGGTATTGAGGTGATAAAGCCAAGATAAAAAGTGATGGTTCAGTTGTAGCCTCCCAAAAAAATGAAGGACATTAGGAGTTTCTTGGGTCATGCAGGGTTTTATAGGCGTTTCATTAAGGATTTTTCTAAGACAGCTAGACCTATGACTCGTCTCCTCTGTAATGAAACAGAGTTCGTCTTTGATGAAGAGTGTCTCAAAGCTTTTCTGGAACTCAAAGAGGCCTTAGTGACATCACCTATTGTTCAAGCACCAGATTGGACTCTTCCTTTTGAGATAATGTGTGATGCTAGTGATTACGCTGTTGGAGCAGTTTTGGGACAAAAGAAGGATAAGAAGCTCAATGTGATTTACTATGCTAGTAAAACACTAGATGAGGCTCAGGTAAAGTACGCCATGACGTAGAAGGAATTACTTGCAGTGGTGTTTGCCTTTGAGAAATTCAGGTCCTATTTGGTTGAATCAAAGGTTGTTGTACAGACAGATCATGCAGCTCTGAGGTACTTGATGAAAAAGAAGGATGCTAAGCCTAGACTACTTAGGTGGATTTTGCTGTTGCAGAAATTTGATATGGAAATAGTGGACAAGCCTGAGATAGAAAATGGTGTCGCGGATCACCTTTCTAGGATGCAGGTGAAGGGATCCCTTCCGATGAATGACGATATGTCGGAAGAGCATCTGTTGAGTTTTTCTATCAGACATTCGACCATGACACTCGATCAAGCCTTGGTCGAGTGTACGTTTTTTGGTCAGAGGAGATGTTTTACGATCGGATTGCAACTTGCCGGAACTAGTCTGCCGTGGTATGCTGATCTGGTGAACTTTTTGGTAGGAGGAGAACTACCTAAGGGTTTGAATTTTCATCAAAGGAAGAAATTTTTTAGGGACGTGACGCAGTACTTCTTGGATGAGCCATATCTCTACAAGCAAGAGTCTCATGGGCTATTCAGAAGGTGTGTGTCAGAGGAAGAAGTTAAGGGAATATTGGAGCACTGCCATGGATCTACATATGGTGGACACTTTGCAGCATTCATGACTGCACAGAAGATTCTTCAAGCTGGGTTATGGTGGCCATCCATCTTCAGGGACTGCCAGGAGTTCATATCCAAATGCGATTATTGTCAGAGGATGGGCAGTATAAGTAAGAGGAACGAGATGCCTCAGAATCCCATCTTGGAAGTAGTGGTGTTTGACTGCTGGGGAATCGATTTTATGGGATCTTTTACACACCATCTTTGGGAAACAGCTACATTCTGGTTGATGTGGATTATGTATCCAAATGGTGCACCTCAAAATCTACTAAGTACAAAACCAGATTGGTTTGTACATTATTCTCCTAATGGTAAGACTCCTAAGTAACTCGCCGTAGTGATTCCATCTGCCTCATTAAAAATCATGAAAGAAAACCCAATTGGGACAAAACTCTCTATGGGAAAAAGAGTACAGACTTCCTCACCTAAGTTACCTAGTTATCATTACCAGGAGAAGTCTTCAAGTTGGAGATGTTGAAGACTTGCATAGCTGGTGGCGAGAACGATCCTTCAGTCATAAGCGAGTGAGCTTCCTTAGCCAACTCCTTAGCTCTCGAACGCGTGATTGGTCCTACCAGCTCTGGTTCCTTAGCTTCTATGCTACTCACGATCACATCATCCTCTCCCTCTTCAAAAGGATTTGTCCTCAAATCCGAATCTGCAACATATGGAAGCAAGTCAGAAACATTGAACGTTGGAGATATGTTATACTTACCTTGGAGATCAATCTGATAGGCGTTGTTGTTGATCCTCCTCACGACTTCGAATGGTCCATCAACTCGTGGCTGAAGCTTGCTCTTCCTCTCTTCTGGAAATCGATCTTTCCTTAGGTGAATCCACACAAAATCTCCTTCTTCCAAGATCAGCTCCTTCCGGCCCTTGTTTGCATACTTCTCATATTGCTCTGTCTTCTTCTCTATATTCTCCTTAGCTTTAGCATGTATTTTCCTCACCTGATCAGCCTTTTCTTTTCCATCTAAACTACATTTCACACTTAAAGGCAAAGGGATCAAGTCTATAGGTGATTGAGGATTAAAGCCATAAACGATTTCAAAGGGAGAAAAGAGAGTGGCAGAATGCTTAGCGTGATTGTAGGCAAAATCAACGTGTGGTAAGCATTCTTCCCATGACTTGATGTTGCTCTTAATCAACACTCTGAGAAGTGTAGACAACGTCCTGTTCACCACCTCGGTTTGGCCATCAGTTTGAGGGTGACAACTCGTTGAAAACGTGAGCTTAGTTCCTAGTTTAGCCCATAAAGTCTTCCGAAAATGTCCTAAGAATTTGGTATCTCGATCTGAAACTATCACTTGAGGCATTCCATGCAAGCGAACTATCTCCCTGAAAAACAAGTTAGCTACACTAACAGCATCATCGGTCTTGTGACTAGCTATAAAGTGTGCCATCTTGCTGAACCTGTCAACAACTACAAAAATAGAATCTCTACCATTTCTGGTTCGAGGTAAGCCAAGCACGAAATCTATGGAAATATGAGTCCAAGGCTGAGAAGGGATAGGGAGAGGTATGTACAAACCGTGAGGCTGCACCTTACTCTTTGCCATTTTGCATACAGCACATCTAGAACAAATCTTCTCAACATCTGACTTCATGTTAGGCCAATAGAAGTGATCTTGCAATCCAAGTAAGGTTTTGGAAACTCCAAAATGACCAGCCAATCCGCCACCATGAGCTTCTCTAACCAACAATTCTCTGATGGATCCTCTTGGTATGCACAATCGATTGTTGTAGAATAAATAGTCATCCTGCCTAAAGTTTTTATCACAAGCAAACTTATGGCATTTACCATAGCTCTCACCAAAATCAATGTCAGTCTCATAAAGCTCTACAATGTGCTCAAACCCATCTAACTTTGAAGTTAAAGTAGAGATTAGAGTGTACCTTCTGGATAATGCATCTGCGACTACATTATCCTTACCTTTCTTGTACTTAACAACGTAGGGGAAGGTCTCAATAAACTCCATCCATCTGGCGTGTCTCTTGTTGAGTTTTTGCTGTCCTTTCAAGTACTTGAGAGACTCATGATCTGTGTGAATGACGAACTCCTTAGGCCACAAATAATGCTACCACGTTTGAAGTGCTCTAACCAATGCATACAGCTCCTTGTCATAGGTTGGGTAGTTGCTGGTGGATCCTCCTAGCTTCTCACTAAAGTATGCAACTGGTTTCCTATCCTGCATCAAAACAGCTCCAATGCCAACTCCTGAGGCATCACATTCAATTTCAAATGTTTTCTTAAAATCAGGAAGAATTAAAAGTTGGCATTGATAAGCTTCTCTTTCAAGGCTGAAAACGCCTGCTCTTGTGCTTCTTCCCATCTGAATCCAACTTCCTTCTTGACTACTGCTGTT
Source organism: Lepidium sativum (assembly GCA_023374145.1). Classification (NCBI taxonomy): domain Eukaryota; kingdom Viridiplantae; phylum Streptophyta; class Magnoliopsida; order Brassicales; family Brassicaceae; genus Lepidium; species Lepidium sativum. The sequence goes on along the minus strand of JAKUCM010000687.1, from coordinate 66,233 downwards.
ATGGTGCTAAAGTTTTGAATAAATCGCCTATAAAATCCAGCAAGTCCATGAAAGCTTCTGACTTCTCCAACATTCTTAGGCGTAGGCCAATCCTTGATTGCCTTGATCTTTTCGTCATCTACTCTAACTCCTTCTGCACTAACAACAAAACCTAGAAAAATAACCTCAGTAGTACAGAATGAACACTTAGAGTAATTAGCAAAAAGAGATTGAGAGCGAAGAACATCTAGAACCCTGCAGATGTGCTCTAAATGCTCTCCCAAACATTTGCTGTAGATGAGTATATCATCAAAGTAGACTACTACAAACATCCCAATGAACGGTCTGAGAGTGTGATTCATGAGACGCATGAACGTGCTGGGGGCATTGGTGAGACCAAACGACATAACCAGCCACTCATATAACCCTTGCTTGGTCTTGAATGCAGTCTTCCACTCATCCCCTTCTCTCATTCTGATCTAATGATAACCACTCTTCAAATCGATTTTGGAGAAGATGGTGGATCCACATAACTCATCTAGCATGTCATCCAGTCTTGGAATCGGATGTCTGTACTTCACTGTGATGTTGTTGATAGCTTTGCAGTCTACACACATCCTCCATGTTCCATCTTTCTTAGGCACTAACAAGACTGATACAACACATGGGCTTAAACTCTCACGAATATAGCCCTTACTCATCAGCTCTTCTACTTGCTTCTGAAGCTCCTTTGTCTCCACGGGGTTGGTTCTATAGGCGGGTTTGTTTGGCAAGAGTGAACCCGGAACTATCTCAATCTGATGCTCAATCCCACGAATTGGAGGCAAACCTGATGGTATCTCCTCTGGAAAAACGTCATTATACTCCTCAATAATTTGAATCACCTCATGAGGAAGTTCTGCTGCTGGTTTTATACTCGTCAATGACTCCTTATAAACAAACATAAAGGTAGTCATCTCTGGATCAAAAAAGCTTGTTGAACTTGCTGTGACTGATGTACAAGCTGTTAGACACTTTCTCCTAATCCTTGCGATTCATATGCAGCTGATCCTTGTAAATTTCCCCTGGTGTGAGGGGTAGAAGAGTGATCTTGCGTCCCTTAAACTCAAAAATCTGCTTGTTGGTGTAGCCATCATGAAGAACTCGTCTGTCATACTGCCCACAGCCTTCCCAACAAAACGTGACTACTCTTCATAGGAACCACATCACACAGCAACTCATCTTCATACTTCCCAATTGCCAATTTGATGAGTACTTGCTGAGAAACAATTATAGCTCCCTTGTTGTCTAACCACTGCAGCTGATACGGTCTTGGATGTGAAGTAGTCTTAAGATTAAGCTTCTTCACCATCTCATCACTGGCGGCATTTGTGCAGCTGCCTCCATTAACAATCAAGGTGCAAACCTTATCCTGAACTACACATCTTGTGTGGAAAAGATTCTCACGCTGTTCCCTATCGTCTGGATGAATCTGAACACTCAAAGTTCTGCGTGCTACTAACATCTCTCCAACTGCTGCTGGCTCTTCTTCTTCCTCTACATCAATTTCTGTTTGGCTTTTTGAACTATCTTGAGGTACAATCTCTCCTCTTTCTTTCAGCAGAAACATTTTCTTGTTAGGACAATCTCTGGAGTAATGTCCCATTCCTTGACATTTAAAGCATCTGATGCTGCTAGTAGAAGATCCACTTCTGGGTTTAAACTCGGTTTTAACCTCTTCTCTAACTGTTGTTGTCGCTGGTTTGAATGAGGCTGGTTTGTTGAATTCTCTCGGTTTTGGAATATTGGAAGTGAAAGTAAATCTGCCAACTTTCCTCTTGAGCTGCGACTCAATCAACTCTACCTTATGGACCATCTCTTGCACATCATCGTAGTTCTGCAGCTCTACTTTATCCTGAAGCTCTCTGTTAAGTCCCCCAAGAAACCTAGACATCACCATGTCTTCACTTTCTCTCACATCAGCCCTGATCATTAACGTTTCCAGCTCCTGATAGTAGTCTCTAACTGATTTAGTTCCTTGAGTGACACGTCTAAGCTTACTAAGAACTTCACGCTGATAATGTGCAGGAACGAACTTCTTCCTCATTTGTGCAGTAAGCTGATCCCAAGTCGTGATTGGAGGCTCTCTATGTCGATCTCTCATGAGTCCCAACTGTTCCCACCATAAAAGTGCGTAGCCATTGAATTCAGATATAGCTATCTTCACCTTATTAAGCTCATATGTTCCCTGCACCAGAAAATTAGACTCCATCTTCCTCTCCCAATCCAAATATGTCTCTGCGTCATTAGTGTCATGAAAAAGAGGGAATTGGATCTTAATGTTGCTCAGCTGCTGTCTCAAAGGATCATACTCACGTGCATTGCCTCTGTTTCTAGGTCTCCTTAACGTTTCACCACTATTTTATGATCTTTCACCTTCTTCTGAATGCTCATGATCTGATTCCACATAAATCCTATGTCCAGCAACGTAATCAGACCGTCTTTGTGGCTGTGAGCTTCTTCTTTGATGGCCAACTGTTTCTCTGTCCCTAATTGGTGATTTAAGGCGTCTAACTCTCTGCTGTTTAGAAGAAGAACCCACGTGTGCCTTTCCTTTAGCAATCCTGATTGCTTCATTGGGACTAGGAGGCTCTGATGATTCTGGCTCGGTAGCACTTTGATCATTCTTTAGCTCTCTGAATCGGTTCTCAAACTTGCTATCAAGTTGCTCTAATTGCTGAATGAGCTGAGAAGTTATTGCTTGATTGGCTTCTTTGATTTGATGAGCCATGGCTTTATTTAGAGCTTCCATAGCTTCAGCTGAAAGCTCCATTGTACCTGAAAGGAAGTCAAAACAGCTCACAGTAACTAGTTCTTAGACAAAAGAAAGGAAATAAAAGCCTAAAAAAATGAAAATCCTAATCCTACTAGGAATCTCGAATAACAAAATTATACTCCTAAAACAAGCAGGAATAAACGAAATCATAAACCTAAAGCAATCTGGAATTACTAAAAGCTTAATCCTAAAGCAAATAGGAATAAAAGAAAAATCCTAATCCTAATTCAATCAGGAAAACGAACCCTAATCCTAATTCAATCAGGAAAACCAAAATAAACTAAATCCTATTGAACCATGGATTTGAAAATAACAAGAATGAGAAAAGGGTTTAGAGTTTGTTCAGCCGTTTAGGGTTTGCTCAGCCTTTTTCAGAACCAGCTCTGATAGCACTTGATGTGATTTTCCCTAGGATAGAACTCTGAAAATTGGGGTTAGAGAACTCGGAATCGAATGAAATTTGAGCAGCGGATAGATTGGAGTGTGAGAAACTCGGTTATGAGTTTTGAGCGTATTTGGACAAGGGTTTTATGAGATATGACGGCAAAGTCTCTGTGTGACAATAGAACTGATGGATTGACATGGCAGAATGGATTGGGAATAAGATGAGGACGTGATGAGGACTTGTAGGTGATGAAGATGAAGTGATAGAATGGATAGATTTCTGTGATTAGATAAATTAGTGAAGAATCTCTTGGCTCACAACGTGATGGGAGATTCAGGCTCTAGGATTTCCAGAACCGTGGCTTGAGAGCATGAAAACTTTAAAGAAGTCTTTTGTCAAAATAATACTCTAAGAAATTTACAGCAAGTTCTGGGGTTTAAATACAACCCTAAAACAGAACAACATGTAGTTTTTAAACCGAAAAAACAACATGTAGTTTGAAACTTAAATAAAACAACGAAGCGTTCAAATAAAAACAACGAGGCGTCCCCTAATGGTGCACCTCAAAATCTACTAAGTACAAAACCAAATTGGTTTGTACATTATTCTCCTAATGGTAAGACTCCTAAGTAACTCGCCGTAGTGATTCCATTTGCCTCATTATAAACCATGAGAGAAAACCCAATTGGGACAAAACTCTCTATGGGAAAAAGAGTACAAACTTCCTCACCTAAGTTACCTAGTTATCATTACCAGGAGAAGTCTTCAAGATAGAGATGTTGAAGACTTGTGCAGCTGCTAGCTCGTCAACTCCTTCGGCAATGAGCTTCCTTGGCCATCTCCTTCGCTCTGGAATGTGTAATCTGACCCTCTACTTCAGGTGCTGCAGCTGTTGTGCCATCCACGATCATATCAAAGAGTCGAGTATGAGAGTTATGGGCTTGATTTTGACAGACCCGAGCTAGATGATCTATGGCGCTCTATAGCCTCAACAAGGAGCAGGTTTTTGTCAGCTCGATCGAAAGCATCACTGATTCGGAATCCATCTTTGAGGTACTTGCGCATGATCCTTGCAAATACTTTCTTCTCACGCTTTACTATAGATACTATCAATCTTGGGGAGATGGAAATGCTGGTGTCTGCACTCAAAGACATTGTTGGGACGAGGAGTGATCGTTCCCCGATAATTGGAGACAGAAACAAAGCAAGTTTGAAAATCCAGTTCGCTAACCAGCTTGTCACAAACCGCGATTGGGCTAGAGATAACAGAACTGGTGGACGTGATGGCAAAATCACCATTGGAGGACTCGTTACTTGTATTCTGGAAAGGTGTGGAGTGCCCATCAATGAAGCAGAATGGGTGGATCCTCAGTTCAAGAACATCGACCATCTGCGGAGATGTCAGTTCCTATCCACCGCCGATGTGCAAGGTAAGCACGTCTACTCTTTTCATCACCTGCTTAGACCAAACGCTTTTTTATTGTTGCCAAACAGGAAATACACATCGATAAGGATGGTGAGGAACACAGACTTCAACCCACCACTGGAAGCCATATACGATCCCAACAGTTCTCCACCACCTTCATCCCCTACCGACAGTAACGAGGTGGACCCTGAAGCATACTGTTTCGAGGAGTTCACCCTGCCACCCACGTCAGGGAGCCCCGATCAAAGAAGCACACAAGCACATCAGCTTGCTTCAAAAGATAAACAAATGGCTCATGAAAAGAGTCAAAAAGCTGACTGCTAGTGATGAGACTAGAAGACAGGAGAATGAGGAGCTGAGCAGAAGGGTAGCTGCTTTGGAAAGAGGTAGAGGGCAGTCACCAAGGACGGTTCATCCAAGACGCGCTTATGTATCAACGGATCGTGAGAAACAAAAACAGCCAACACCGGTTAGGCACTCCTTTGCAATCACCATAACATTCTCATATAGGCGTCCACTCGACTCAGGAGCCGCAAGCTCGAGTCGGACACTCGAGCAACACCAGATCGAGCATCAACCGGGACACTCGACCATGGTGAGCTCAAGCATCGACATGATGACAACGGCTACATGGTTGCAATGCGGGACAAGGTCGCCGACTACTGGAACTTCTGAGAGGTACAAATTCCTTTCTTTCATTGTATATACCATTGCATACTTTCTCTTAACTTGCTGGTATAGGATCCTCTTTTGGGCTTTTTTACACACAAGAGACTGTGTGATTTAAGTTTGGGGGAGGGTTTTAGAGGATATTTGACTTTGTTTTCTGTGATTTTTAGTTTTGATTTTCCTCATTTCATCATGTGCATTTCATTTAAGGCATAGAAAACCCAAAATAATTTGAAACAAACCATGAAAAAGCATCAGTCAAAAACAGAGTTTTAATGTAGCTGCATTGCATTCATATAGGATTCAGTCTAGAGTTTTGGGAATAGTCTTACTAATGATAGACAGTCTTGCTAGGTTGATTGGCTAGTAACCATAGTGAACTTTTGGACTTGCATTCTTCCTTCTTGAACACTGATTGGTAGATTGTTGGCCTTAGAAACCGATGCTTATGTTGTGTCTCAAAAAGGACGAGATTTGTTTCCTCATAATCGGATTTAATTTTTGCCAAATTTGGGGCTTGAGATACATTGCATAAGCTCCTTCATCAGGTTCAACTAGCTAAGTAGAAAGAAAAGCATAAGAGAAATATATAATCATCCTTCTTACAACTCAGCTCGAATAATATGGTCTAAGATGAACGAGGACTGTGCGTAAACCCATACCTTCTTGTGTTCATTGATGAAACCATTTTGATGTTGCATAAGGTGAACCAGGACTGTGCGTAAACCCGTACTTTTTCGTGTCTCATTGATAAGCCTGGAGCAAATAAGTATGAGTTTGAGCAAATGTAGGAGTTGAAAATAAGAAGTGATTTAAATGCTGAATTAATGGTGTCTACCTGAATCTGGGAAAGTTGAATCCTAAGGTCTTTGATCGATAGCCCCTCTTGCGGTATGCACTTATAGAAATAGGTTTCAAATCTGAATTTCATAGAGTCATTCTAAGTACTAGGGAGTATTCGGTTGTTATGCTAAGCCTTGATGTAAGTAGATTGTGGTTTTTACAATAGAATGGGGGTTCACATGTGGATTATGGTTTTCAGCTTGATAGATTGTTTGTTTGAGGTAAGATGTTACCATTGTCAGCAACCTCTCTTCCTTCTTAGCTCTATGCATTTGCTTGAGGGCAAGCAAAGACTAAGTTTGGGGGAGTTGATGTGTCTGCATTTTAGCATATTTTAGAGGCATTATTTAGCATGTTTTGCATTCATACTTGCAGTATTATCATTTTTTAAGTCCTTTTAGGCTTAATTTGCATATTGAGTATTGGGCATTGCATACATTGCATAAAAGGCGGATTTCAGGCACTTTTGGAGCTTATTATGGAGTATTTTGGACTATAAGAAGACCTATGGGTGAATTAATTGGCCTAAAGTTGAAGTTCAAGATGTGATCTAGAAGATTTGGTATATCTCCATGACACTCGAGCATGACACTCGACCATCACTTGGTTGAGTGGTTTTTCGAATCAGAACGTTGACTGTTTCGTCAAGAGTTGACTTTTCAGGGCTTTTTGTAAAAAGGCCTATAAATACCCCTTTTATCTAATTAAACAAACCCTAGAACGTTTTAGCCTCTTTTCTTTAAGCAAAAAAAGACTTTTCTCCTTTTTTCCTTTGTAATTTCCTTTTCTTTGAATCATAGATCCTTGTTAATCTTTTGAGAATTGGATTTTCTGCTATCAATCATTGTTGGTCATCTCTGTTTGATCATTATGATGATGTTAATGGTTTACAATTATGGGTTTATGTTTTTCATCATGAATATGGAGTAGATAAATTAGGGTTCTTGAGGAGATGGTGAGATTAGGGGATATTTAGGGAATTCGAGACTTGTTTAGGGTTGAATAGGTTTAGATCTCTTCAATCTAAGTGTCCTTAAAGCTTATTTCTTTCTGATCAATTGAAATCTGATGGTTTGGTGTTTCCCACCCAAAAGGGGTTTGTGATAATGCTTGAATGAACTTAGGTTGAGATAGCCTCTCCTAGCTCAAGAGATTGACTGTCTAGGGTGTTATTAGGCTCTGTTAGGTCTGTATTTAGTGCCTCTTGAGCCCTCTAATCGTTGGTGAGAATCAAGTCTGGTTAGGGTTAGAGAGAGGTCTCATTGCATGAGAATGAATGTGTTGCTGTGATTCTTTGCCTAGAGGTCATCTAAATAGGTTGATAAATAAGTCTGGAACCCTTAGGAATGCCTTGATCATTGATCCTTAACCTCAAGAACCCACTTTTCTAGTACCCTGTTTTTCTGCGAAATCTCTGTTTCTTCATTGCTTTGTTTTTCGTCATTGCTCTATTTTTAGTTGCTCTATTTTTGTTCTGTTTTTACACTCTGCTTTGACTCTGTTTTTAAGTTCTGTTTTATTCTGTTTTGCGTTCTATTTTCATTAAGCTTGATTAGCATAATATTTTTCACCATAATCATTCTGGCTTAGATTAGGTTGAGTAGATTGCATCCAAATTGAATTGTTGCTATCCCAATTGGATTCACACCTTACTGTAGTACGATTGATTACATAACAGTAAGATATTTGATACCGTAAAATCCTGTTATCACATTCCTATAGACCTTCTTTAAGGTGTCCCACAACTCCTTAGCCGTCTCACAATTGGAGTAAGCCTCAAGGATTGGCGGATCTAGAGAGCTTTGGATGATAGACTTGATAGCTTGGTCCATTTGAAACCATTCATCATCCTCATCAAGAAGATTATCCTTGTTTACGTCACTATAAAGAGATTCCCTTGGAGGTCTTTCCCTTACAACATGGCTCCAAAAACCCCTTTTTGTGCAAAGTGTGGTCTTCAATGTTCGAGCCCAAAGTAGATAATTGACAGCCTTGAGTGTCACGGAGACCATAGGAGACTTAGCTTGGATGAAATCTATTGCTTATACGAACAAAACTTCTTCACACCTTATCCCTGAGAATCAAAAGACCCATAAGCTTAAAACTTGAGGAAAGATCGTACCTTTGTAGAGAAGACTTGGAAATCTTTTCCTCTGTTTTTGGAGTTCTTGCTTTGCAAAAAGTCAAACAAGATAAGAGAAACCAGAGAAGATTAAGAGATTAAAGAAGAAGAGAATGGCCGAGAATCATTGCTCTGATACCATGTTATAACTAACACCAAAGATTAACTATACTTGCGGAAAATAAAGAGAGTATTAAGAGAGAATATTAGAGAAGATTCTTCCCTTCTTCTTACTTATGAAAACATCTTACAATGAGTGTTTATATAGAAGGAGATACAAGAGAGAAAAGACAAAGTAGAAAAAGGAAAAATAGGAAAAAGGAAAATAAGAAAAAGGAAAAATAGAATTGGTACCATATCTTGGGACAATCTATTTTTTCCTTTATTCCAAACGGCTATGTTGCCCTAAAACTCTTTCTTCTTTGCTTCTAGAATAAATATCTTCTAGGGTAAATGGACTCGACTAATACAGCATGCCATATAGTTGTCTCATCACACGATTCGATTTGTAAACAATTTTCCATATCGACCTCCATGTGAACTTTTTAGAGTCGGTCCTTGATCTTAAAGCTTCTATCAACATCTTTCCTTCTCAATCATAAAGACGTAGATATTCTCCTTTAATCTTAATCTCACAACGCGATTCTGTAGTTTGTTCAAGACTAACTATATTGCTTTTCAAACCCGGTATGTAATACACGTTGTTTAAGACTTTCTTCTCTCCATTAGTACATAGGAAATTTATCGAAGTTCTTCCTCTAATATCAATCCGGGAATCATCTCCAAACCTTACTTTTCCCGAGATTGTCTCATCAAGGGTAGAGAAGAAATCTTTTACACCGACATATGGTTACTAGCTCCGTTATCTAAGTACCATATCTTGTCATCATTGGTTTCAGACTGTTTTGGCTCAACGTTTTTCTCGTTTAGCAACACTACTTCATGCATAAATAACTCATCACTATCTTGAGTCTTTTCCTCTTCATCCTTATCATTCTCATAAGTCTCTTGAATTTTAAGAAAACAATCGGGACACTTACATCGATAACAAATAACTTCAGAAAAATCCTTTCTCTTTTCTCCATTGTTACTACCTTGGCCTTGCCCTCTACCTCTTCCTCATCTGCGGCTACCTTGCCCACTACCTCGCCCATAACCATTATCATCTTGCTCATTGATATACATCAACTTTCCCTCATCATGTTCAAGCTGTTCCTCTTCCTCTCTAATCCTTTCTTCATAAGATTTTACCTTCCTACGATGTCCTTAAGCTTGTTTTCTTTAAGCCTAGGACTTGTTCAAGAGCAGCTATGATTGTGATATACTTTTTCCTAGGTAAACTATTTAGGAACTTTATCACAACTTTCAATGCTACAATGGTCTCACCTAGTGCACCCGTTTTTGAGGTAATTTCGGACAACTTTCCAACAAAACTATCTATTGTATCGGTCTCCTTCATATTCAGTCTGTCAAATTCTGCCATTACGGTAGCTAGCCTAGCCTCTTTAACCCTCTCGGCTCCTCCATGTCTAGACTTAATTGCTTCCCAAATTTCCTTTTGTTTTTTCAAATCACCAACTTGTAAAATAAGGAATTCTGGTATCGATTGAAATAGAAGTGCTTTTGCCATGCTATCCTTCTCACTTTCGGTTCCTATAGCATCTCAAACTCTATGCACCTCAAATAAGACCTTTATTCTCATGGATCAAAATGTATAGTTTGTAGCTGTTAACATCGGATATTGTATAGACGACGAAGATACTCCTTTTTCCTTTAGTTTTGACTCAACCAATTCACTCATGACTTCTCAATCTCCTAACTCGATGAACACCTCAACGTGCAACACAATTCTCGGTCTCCTCATAGTAAACTATAATGCTCTAATACCAAATATAGTTTAATAAGACAATTGCAATCTTAAAAACAAATAAGAACAACACTTCTTTATATTAAAACATTTGGAAAATATCTCAAAACCAAAAACCCCTAACAATGTATTTATCTCTTAGATTAATGTCACAACTTTGACATTAATATATAGACACGCTAAAACAAAATACAATAAGAAAATCAATTATGATTGTGTTTAGATAACTCCTAATGATAACAACTCTTTTTCTAATCCTAAGATAACTTACACTTTAAGGTATCTCTAAGGAATATCTTTTAACAAGAAGATTTCCTTCAAGGTTATCAACAACATAGTGAAACTCAGGCCATATAGACGGTGTTGAGCAGATAGAAGGCTGAAGGAGAAGCTCTCTCCCAAATATTTCAGTCCTTACAAAGTGCTGACTAAAGTGGGTAGAGTTGCATACAAGCTCGAGCTGCCACATGATTGTTCTATTTACCCGGTATTTTATGTGTCCCATTGGAAGAGAGATGCTCCTTCATATCATATTACACAGGAGATACCTCATACATTGAGTCCCTCGCTGGTTTTGGAGCTGGAACATGAGACACTTTTGGCTATTCGTAGAGGTACCAAAGGCGCAACCCCAGAAATCCTTGTCCGCTGGAAAAACATGGCATCGACTGTCAAAATACCATCTTTTTCAACCTTAAACAAAATATCATCTTTCATGTTTTAGTTTTTGGAAATACCTCTTTTTATGGTATTGAATTGCAACAGTACTGTCCATGGACAATAATACTATATAATAATTTTAGTAATTTTACAGTGGATATACATTCGCCAACTATGGACATAACATGTATTGCTGTCTATAATAAACATTTATACAGTTTATTGTGGATAACAATGTTGCAATTCAATGCCACAAATAGGATTCTCCTGAGAAATTAAACATGAAATGTATCCTTTTATATAAGGTTCAAAAAAGATATCATATGTAATTAAAAACATAAAGATGACATTATGTATGATTATCTCTGTAAAATAGCTTTTTTTACTAAAAAGGTGCAACCAAGTAGATTCGCCTGAAGAAGCTACCAAGGAACCATCAAAGACTACAAACCATTTAAGTTCTACCGGAGGATCTCAGCAATCCAAGTACAATAATTGCCACGTGTTCCCGGCTGATAAGTCAAGCGACAAAATAAAAATGTCAAGCGACAAACACAAATCTACGTGATGGTGTATGGGGGCAATTGCAACCATTAAAAAATTATTTATATCATTTTATTATGCAACTTTTTGTTGTTTTAAATTATGCCCCCGTCAGAAAAATTTAAAATACCTCCATTTTCTAAAGCCAATGTTCATTTTATAAAACGTGTCTACAATTGTCGATTTTTTTTAACTTTCTTTCTTTATTATATGTTGATTTTGCAGAGAATTTCATAACAAGTAAATTCTTTTGTATAGTATTTTGTTCTCAATAAATCTGTTAGTCGTTAGTGATACCAAAATAATTTAAATACCAATGTAAATTTAATTACCCTTGTTGGTTTACGTGAAGTACTTTTAATTATTGGAGAAGATAAAGCACTCATCTTATTAAAACGAGCTATTTGAATTTGTTTCTAAATGATTATTTTGTGTGTTTTATTGAAAATAAATTGTTTAAATTTGTTTCAAATGAAAAATTGATCAAATAGTTTTAAATGTTTAATGAGTCTAAAGTAGTTTTGTATTATATATTTTGTCTTTAATGAATAAAATTTCTAAATTTGCCACTGTGGAGATCTCTTCAGATTGTGAGACAGTTTACCAAATCTTTCAATATTCGGAGGAATGGCCAGCGTTCTATACATATCAAGAAGATTTCCAAAGGCTTGCTTCAAGGTTCTCTTCTTGGTCGCTTTCTGTCATCCCCAGGTCTCTGATCTACAAAGCAGATGTCCTAGTTAAAGCAGGTCGTAGATCTAGCCTCTGATATATCCTCCAGTATGTTTATCTTGTCGTTGAAAAAAAAAAAAAAAATTTGCCACTGACGTAAAGTTAGGATATGCTAGACCGGCTTATTAGGTCCGACTCGTCTTCTGCTACAAACAAGTTGGATACGTTGTGCCGAAGACGATCATGAGTATTATCACCAAGGTTAATTATCTCGTGTGAGATGTATGAAGATGATTTTGTTTCTTATGTTTGAACTTGGATAAACAAATATCATAATTATGAGAAGAAAATGTAATACTTGCGAATATTAAAAAGATTACTGTTATATTCAGAAACATCCATAAAACAAATATTAAATTTATTTATTAAATTATAGTAACTCATATTTAACTTTAAAATTTTCAGAAATATATTAAATGAGTAAATTAAGAACTCTGTAGTCAGATGGCAAAGACCATTTGATCTGACTCTTGGCACCTAGATTCAAATCTCATCAGTATGAACCAAATAGGAGATTAAGCTTGACAAAGTAAAAATAAAAAGGTAGATCTCCAAAAAGCAACAAAACTAAGAGGGTAAATAGTAAAAGTTAAATTTAGTTGAATGTGAAATTCGGTTGAACTTTTTTTTTATTTTTTATATGGTGAATTAGATCGACAATATCCAATCAATAGTCATAGATAACAGATGAATTTCACTGAATGTGTAATTAGGCATTTTTTTTGTCAAGAATTAGATCGACAATATCCAATCAATAGCCATAGATCAAATCCTTGATACCAATATGTATATAAATAATCTGAATATGAGCTAAATCATAAACCTAATGGATATCCAAAAAGAATGAAATAGAATTAGACACCAAAAAATTATTATTCTATACAAAATTTTATTAAAATATGCAGACATGAAATAAATTAGATCTCATGAAATTCTTGAATTCTAACATATAAATCCAAACTCATAACCATCTAAATCTTACCGGAGTTAGAACTTTGCAAACTAATCTAGAATCGACTAAAAATAGAATCGGAACTTGACCAAATCGATATCTAATGAAAACCTGAAATACCGAAAATACAATTACATATCTAGCAATTATTATTTATATTTGAAATGTTTTTTTCTGTCAACATTGAGCCACAACTAGCTGATTTATTAGGCAAATTCCTTTATAATGTAGGCAGCAAGACTCGATCCTTAAATATACAAGTATGTATACTTTTAGTGGATTTACAACTAGAAAAGTTATGTCTACATAATTTATATTTAATTAAATAGTAATTAAATAATTGTGAAATAGGTGAAATTGTTATATTATTGAAAGAAAACTGGTTTTAAGTAAAAATGATATCTTTTATTAATTAAAGTTTAATAAATAGTATTTAGAGAACTTAGACAATGAAACAAATTTTGGTTGTCGATCCAATAATTACTTGTTGACCAAAAAACAAAAAATAGTATTTGACAATTCTATCGCAGTAGAGATATGTAAATTTAACGTAAGAAAGAAAATTAATTTCAAAAGAGAAAACACATTAGATGCATAAAAATATTATGAATTAAGTGTACTTGATGGTAATCGTTGTCCGGGTGCTGATTGTTTTCGGGCAAATTCTACCAACACTTTTGAGATATCGTGGGACCTGATATGTGTAAGGCTATTAAAGGATTTTAATTCGAACGTGCTTCTAGTGGAGTGGAATTTTACACAAATATGTGTCATCCTAAGAAGACTGCTCCAAATAGAATGACGTATCTCCGACCCATTTGCTTATGCTTGGTACATTACAAGGTGATATCAAAGATAATGCGTGGGTGTTTAAAGAAAATATTACCAGCAATTGTTGGGAAACCCAAGGAGCTTTTGTCTCGAGACTCATTATCTCTAATAACATCTTAGTGGCACATGAATTGGTTCATTCTCTCCATACTAAAACTGGGTCTAAGCAAGGGTATATGGGTTTGATCACAAGTGGATTCGATGGATAATGATTTGCATGTCAACGGTGACATACTCTTTTATTCTAATCTCGAACTCTCATGGTTTAATAAAGCTGGAAAGGGGTCTTAGACAAGGAGTCCCATTCCCGCCTTTCCTACTTGACTTATGTGTTAAGGCGTTGGTCCATATATTGCATAAAGCTGAAGTCGAACAAAGTATTAGCAGTTATCAGATAGCCCCACATTGTCCAACTGTTCATCACCTACTCTTTGCGGATGATAGCCTTCTCCTTTGTAAGGAAACACTACATGAAAGTGAGGCTATTAAAAGGTGTCTACAGAACTATGAAGACGTGCCGGGACAAAGTTTATATCTTCCAAAAATACTCTATATACTTCAGATCGAATGTGCATGTTGTAACAAAAACCTGAATCACGGATATGCTTGGAATTCAGAAAGAGAGTGGGAAAGATATGTACCTAGGTCTTCCCGAATGTTTTGCTGGCTCTGAACGGGAGACACTATGTTTTATACATGAAATGCTTAGCTCACAGATGAATGGATGGTTTTTACAAATCCCTATCACAAAGAGGTAAAGAGGTCTTATTGAAATTTGTTGCAACAACCCTACCCACCTTTGCTATAATGTGTTTTAAACTCCCTAAACACACTTGTAAGAAAATAACTTCAACTATATAAGAATTTTGGTGGAGTAGTGGTCAGAATAGGAACAAAATTGTGTGGGTTTCTTGGGATAAATTGTGCAGAAGTAAGAGGGAAGGAGGTCTAGGTTTTAAGGAGACCGGCCGGTTTAACCAAGCCTTGTTGGGGAACAAGCATGGTGGATACTATCGCGACCAAAATCTTTATTAGCTCAAATTCTAAAAGGCCACTACTACCGATCCTTTTTAGAGAGGTCAGTGGGTTCTCGTCCATCCTTTGGCTGGCAGAGCGTACTGTTTGGTGGTGATCTATTATCACATGGTCTTCTACGACATCTAGGTGACGGTACGAAAACAATATGTATGGACAGAAAAGTGGCTATTTGACGATAAACCACAAATACCTACACGAATGCAAATAGATGCTGACCCAGACTTCTTTGTGGCTGACTTATGGAGTGGCCAATGGAACTGTTGGGATTTGGGAAAGCTACAAAATCTATTAAATATCAGAGATAATGCAATATTGCACAATTAAAACTTCGGAATGGAGGTGAAGCTGTGGAAAACACGAGCATTCGCCACAGAACTAGCTCTAATACAAAATATCTCTGCTAATCACCAGAAGCTGTGGAAACTCGAACATTGGGCACTTTATTTGGAAAGTGTTGTTGGAAGCATTGGCAGTAGTTGATACATTACGACGACGTGATATTCACCAAAACAGAGAGTGTCCCATCTCCCATAGAGAAGATGAAACAATCAATCATGTATTGTTTCATTGTGACATCACTGAGTGTATCTGTACTCTGGCAAACGTACCAAAGCCCTGAGGTGGTTTCTGTACCTCCTCTGTTTTGATGAGTATTAGGCATTGTGATAAAAATCGAAGTGATACTTCGGTTACTATAATTCCTTGGGTGCTATGGAACATATGGAAAACGAGTAATGTCTTTATCATTGAGTACACAATGTGGATCCCGCTAGTGTGCTGCAAAAATTGATTGATGAACCTGAGGAATGAAATGTGATTGTACAATGCCAAAATTCATCCGCTGGACTGAATTCTAACATTATTCTATCTGACAGTAGTTGGCAGAAACCACCTCTCTTGTGGCTAAAAATACAATATTGGATCAGCCTGGCACAAGGAATTGAGACTAAGTGGCGCATCATGGTTAATAAGGGATGATCAAGGCAACACTAGTATTCCTAGCCGTAGAGTGTATGTCAACGTTTACCATATGTTACAAGCAGAGCTGTTAAGTTGTATGTGGGTTATGGAAAATGCAAATTATACTCACCAAAACAGAATTATCTTTGAAGTTGATTCACATGAACTCTATAAGGTTTTAGTACATGTAGAAGAACAAGAATGGGCTCTTTTGAGTACTCTTTCACTTATACGTGATCATCTTAGAGCAATCAAAGTGTGGAAGCTATCTATAACGTCGCGTGGGAACAACTGAATAGCTTCAACTATAGCAAACTCTGTTACAAATGATCATAAAAGGAATTCATACATCGCAATTAATGGACCGCGATGGTTACAGTATGACACTAAAAAGGAAGCCATGAACCATTAACTTCAATTTGGCAGGATTGCTTGGCTAGTACTCTAGTTACCTAAAAGCTTTGGTTTTGTTGCACACTTTGTCGCAAAAATAGTTAGCAAACATATTGACGCTTAGCAAAAAACAATTTGAGAATTGAGTGGAGACTTTTCCAATAAAAAAAAGTTCGAGGCTACAAAGTCACACTTAACGGATACATCTTACTGGGGAAATGCCAAAGAAACAATTAGCATTTAATTACTACAATACATAGAACTTATACAACTCGCAAAAATGGCTATCAAATATCTTGATGCTTATCAACTAATTCATTGAAGACAAAGTTCAGTCAAAATCAGAAATAAAAGATGCATGAAATCATAGGATTCAGTTGGTTGGAAGATTGGAAAACCTGATGAAGATGAGTTTCTTGAGATTAGAGTTGATAAAGTGTTATGAAAGTTTGAATGCACAATAACGAAATGGTGAGAAAAAAATGAACACTAGTCAAGAAGGAGAGATGATGTTAGTCAACAATGGTAGGGGCAATTTTGTCATAAAGTACGTAGAAGACTTAACTGAAAGTAGGGAAGGAAGTTACCTAATTAAACATAAATTTACGTACAGCCAAACAACCATAAATTAATACTCTATAAATTTATAAAGTCTATAAATTAATAATAAGATGAAAATATTCTTTAAATCTCTATATAAAAATATAATTCTAATAATATCATAAATTAATAATCATCAAAATTTAAACATATATGTATTAATGTACAAATTTTAACCCTTAAATCATAAGTTTGATTTTTTTATTTTCTTTCAAAAATAAACTTAAATTTGTTGGTTTGAAATGTTGTGTTTAATATTTGGGTAGATAAATAAAGATTTGAGGGAGGTTGATGAGTCCCAACCTATCGGAACGTATGCGAACAACGAGACAGATGAGGGACCAAGTTGCGGAACACAAAACACGATCCAAGTACCGATCATTGACCCAGGGATCACCACTAGATCCAAGACAGTTGCCCGAAACATACAGACTAAGTGTAACAACTATGCTGCCGAGTTCCTAGAGACGTATGACCAGACCGATCGCGACCCGAGGGAGGTTATCCGAGCGGTCTTCACCATCAGTAGGTGAAGACCCTAAGCCGTTAAGGAAGTTTGGTACTCTTTTCCCTCACCTTGGTTTTGTCCCAAGTGGTTTCCCAAGGGAGGTTTTAATGAGGCCAAGGCACTTAGCGCGTGGCCGCGCACCTCCGAGTGTCGTGGCCATCTCTATCCCCTTTCATTTTTATAGCCGTTTTATCCTATCCTTGTATGGAACCTTTTTCCTTGTTGACCCGCGTTTTGGCTCATTGACCCGCTTGTCTAGGGTTTTTAGCTTTTCTTATAAAAGGGTCTTATTTGCGTTTGTAAAGAGGTTAGCCTCATTTTTATAAAGAACCAAGTTTCTCTCTTTCTCTTTGCGTGTGACTCGCTTAGAAACCCTTAGCCGACGTCGAACCAAGTTCACGGCGGCTAAGCCTGACCGTATTGTGAGTAGAGACATCACTCACGTGTCGTCATTCAATCCATTTTCCCTCGTTCCCATTTCGAATCGCAACAATCTCATCGGAGGTTTCGGATTGTGACTCATCCAACCTCTCCCAACATCATTCTGTTTATCGCAACCATTCCAACTTTCCGTACCCATTCTGACACCATGTTCATCCGCCAAACCCCTCCATGACCGTGTGACGCATCAGAAGTAGACAACTTTTGTTTTATATCTGAATATTTTATGTGTTTGAAAAGTATTTTTAGTTTGTGTCTTTCTATACTCCTCGTGTCTTGAATCATATAACATATGCCCTTGTCACCCTTGTGTATTGTGTAAGAGAGGTTTCTTATGACTACCAATTAATAAACTCATATCCATGAATATAGACTATATATATTAATACATGATAGTTTGGAGTAGTTATGGACATTCGGTTTTTCGGTTTGTTTTTTTGGTCTTTGCTTCTTTCGATTATTGAAATGTTGTAACTAATGGATACATATTAAAATATGGTTCGGTTTCGGTTCAGATCCGGTTTAAGAAAATAGAATCAGATTAATCCCAACATAATTTTCATTCAATTCTGAATGGTTATATTTTCAAAAAGTAGAAGAAAATAACCAAATTCCTAAAAAGTATGATTATTTGTGACAAAAATAACCAAAGTATTTTAATTCTAAATAATTTTGTTTCCTATTTTGTAACTTTTGGTTCTTAGAACCAAACCAAACGGTTTTTTCTAGAAATCAAAACTGAACCGAACCAAAATTTTCTACTAGTTAAATAAAAAAATATTGATAATCTACTAGTTAGGATTCTTGTTCAAAAACGTGGTTGAGGCTGTCGGATAATCGCTGATTAGGTGGTAGGTGGTGGAGAACCATGGCGTTTTCTTCTATTCAGCCAAAAAATCAGTGATATCAAAATTTCATATTTTTATAGAGTGGAGATTTATGAGAAAAACAAGTAAAAATGATAAAATTTAGCTAAATGTTTGACAAACCAATCCCAATTGGTGTCATTCTCTATCTCTACCACTGCCCAAGCTATTGGGACAATTCTATTGTCCCCATCTTTCCCAACTGCAGCCAACAACTGACCCTTTATATCCTATTTTTAAGAAGGCACCATCTAACCCTATCACTGGCCTACACGTCTTCAATCAAGACTCTTTCTATGACTAAAAACAAATATATAGCCTATAAAACCTCGGTTTGCTTCCAACTGTAGCACCTGGGATGGTTTCGATATCAAAAGTGGACCCTGGATTACCCCTAAAAACTTCAGCTTGATAATCCCAGATCCTATCAAAGTTCTCTTCATGTGTTTTTCTCCTCTGTTTATCAACATCGTCTTTGCCTTGATACAAGAGTTTTCCTTAGCATTCATCTTGTACTCTCTCAGAATTTCAGTTTGTATCTCCTTCGCAGTCATCTTTGGATTCAATCTTAACCTCTCAGCAAACAAACTTGCAATTGCAGACCGTTTAGTAGCTTTGACTCTTGATATGATCCCACAAAGGAATCAATCCCAATTTCGTCACTTGGAGGATATGGAGTTGGGATGCTCGACTTTGAGATGACAAACGAACTTAAAGATAAGTTCAAAGATGGATATTCTTGGGTTAGAGATGACACACGACTCAAACACAAGATGGTGGAATGATTGACGCCACAAAAGGTTGCGGAAGACCCTTTGATAAGTCGGAAAAGATCAATAATCGACAAACAAAAACTGATCTATGAATCTATGCTTAAAAGAGGTTTTTTGATAAAAAAAAAAGATAGATTGTCTCTTCTAATGTAGGCCACGAAAATATAAAGGAGAGGAAAAAGAAGAAGCTTGGACATTCCCAAGACAACCTAGGAAATACAAGGAATAATAAATCTGTCTTGGAAATGCAAAATGCATTAATCACTTCTTTGACTCCTCAAATGACCCTTGGAGTCTTAAGCCACGTTTTTGGACCTCTTATGAGCTTAAAACTCATTAACCAAAAGAGTCTCTTGATAGTGTAGCCCAATTACCTCATTAAGAACCTTAAGGAGAAAACCCAATGGGATAAAACTCACTTAAAGGAAAAAGAGTGTAATCGGACTGCACACTCTTTGGTTAATCTTCTTGAATACTCATCTCAAGTATCAAGGTATGAATATGTTGCATGGGATCACTCTTCTTCTTGGTTCCATAGCCATTTCCACGTTCCAATGGTGCTGAAGTTGAACTCAAATTCCACCAATCGATTCTTGAGTTCGAGATTAAAGTGGAGCTTCCCATCTTATATCAACTCTCCTGTCAACTCACATGTATATTGCTTTACATACATCTTGATCATCAACTTCTGTTTCCTCTTCTCAAACGCACAATAGATCTTCCAAGGACATGGAGCCTGATCTTCTCTCATCGTAGCAGCACAAATTGCACCAATCTTTAAAGCAGATGATCTAACATACTTGATGTTGTACCTGGTCTTAAGTGTGTATCTAAGGCAGAGATGCTTGAAGTCATCAGCATCTGAGAACATTTTACCCAATCGCAACAACTCCTTTGGATCCATGTATTCCCTGTAAGCATCTGCAAGTCTCATTTTTTCTTCATTCACCTCGTCTAATGACAGAGGATCAAGTAATTTGTCTTCATCCCATGCATAGTCATCACCATCGTCTTCATCTACCTCACAGTGATCATTCCTCGCCTCATCTCCGAAAATAGCTAAATCTGTACACGTTTCTTCTGTAATTCTACCATCATCCTCTGCTTCATTAATGTCTTCCTCACTCATATCCCCTCTCTCAATCAAATCATCTTTCTCAATCGGATCCTCTCTCTCAATCAGATCAACTCTCTTATGCTTTTTAGACTGCTCGGATACAGACACAATACCTCTATCAACTTTTCCTCGCTTCGTCGAGATTTTGGGTTCAGACCCAGTAGCTCCACCACGACCACTTCTAGTTTTCTTCGAGTCTTCGCTTCGTCGAGATTTTGGGTTCATACCCAGTGGTATTTCAAGCACAACCTTCTTCTTTTGTCGAGGAGAGCTTCGAAGAGGTGAGTTTACTTTGAATTCAGACCTCTTCTATGCACCACCACCACTATCTTTTCTTCCCCTTTTTGATAGCAAAGAACTCGAAGCAGGTGGACTCTAACCAAACGGATCGTCTTTGAGAACGAAATTCCGAGATGATCTCCGAACCAACTTTCTGTCTTTCATGAATCTAATCCTTGTCATCGAAAAATCGATTTAGGGATTTAGGTCTGAGTTGAGAAAAATCGATTTAGGGATTTCTGGTTCTTCGATATGAAAGAAGGTGTTTAATTGACTCGTAATTTTTAGAGGATATATAAAATTGTATTCATTAAACGTATGAATGTGTCGCTAGCTCTAGTGGCAAACAACCTCCTTTATCACCTTGAGCACGCGTGTTCGATTCTCAAAACCAAGTTTTTTAAAATTAATTCTCGTTATTAGAGGATATATACGATTGATTTCATTTAATTCTTGAATATACCACTAGGGCTAGTGGTTAACATCCCCCATTATAACCCCGAGTTCGAAACTCATACTCAACAATTTTTGAAAATTTTTAAATTCAAAACTCATACTCAAATATAATTCAGAGTTGTTTTTGTTAGTAAAAAAGTTTGAATTTTTTTGGCGATTCCTGAAAAGTTTATGGTTTTTTAACCGATTTCTCTATAAATACATGAAAAGTTATCTGATTTATTTCTGATTTGTTTATAACACACTATTCAGTACGTGAGCGAACGGGTAACAAAATTTTGAGCTGAGGTTAGAATATAATGGCAATTTATATTTAATATTTTACTTTCAAAAATATATTAACCAGGAAATTTCAAAAGTATGGTACAAACAAGAAGTAAAAAAACTAAAAGGAACTGAGCGGTGAAAATATTTGGGGAGAGTAAAAGATAAATTTCTTAATATCAGTAAACCGATGAGAAACGTGTGTTCATAGAAATTTGATCGAATAAAAAAAACAGATCCATCTGTCACCGTTAATTGGTTGTGGCAACCACACCCTCCTTATCCAAAATCTCCTCCTCCCTTAAAATCTAACCTTCTCATCTTTCACTTCTCCTTTCTTCATTCGCTTGCAATTCTTCAATCTCATCCACAGGTAATTCACTAATCTCTCTCTCTCTTCAGATCAAACCCATCTCTGTTAATCCACCAAAGTTTTGATTTTTCTTCTGTTTCAGAGAAGAATGGCAACAGCAGCAGCAGCACCGGCAGTGATTTCATGGACAAGATCAGGACTTTTGTCCAAATCTGGACAAACCCAGAAGAGAAGTGAGATGAAAGTTTCTTACATAACTGGATTGAATTCATATCGTGGGCTTAAGGCACAGAACAACAAAGTTGTTTCCATGGGATTACCAATTTGCACAGAGCAATGTTTTGCTAATGTTGTGATGTCTATCAAAGGAAGAAAAAACAACAATGGAGGAGCTTTATCATCTACTTGTAATGCAGTTGGAGAGATTTTCAAAATTGCAGCAATAATGAATGCTCTTACTCTTGTTGGTGTTGCAGTTGGATTCGTTCTCCTTCGAATCGAAACTTCTGTTGAAGAAGCAGAGTAAATAGAGTAAATTCTCTTTCTTATATATAATTTTTGTTTTGTTATTATTGTTGTTTTTCTCAAAGCTTCAATTCAAACCTTGATGGATACATTTTACATTTGTCTATGCAGCTCTTTTCTAATCAATTACTTTCGATGTTAATATCTCTGCATACACTGCTTTTATCCATGGTCTCTTCTGAAAATAAACTAAAAACCTGTGTTTCTTAACAATTAGCCATATGTTATGAAGATAATCTAGCTTCATGTAGTAATTTCGGAATCTAATGTTTACATGAGAAAATTCTAGCACAAAGATTACACTATAACTTTCATACTAATTACATATCATTAGCTAATAAAACCCATCTAACTTGCCTGCACGGTGATGGTTGAATGGTGGGACAGCCGTAGTACACTACTAGGTTTAAACTTCCCTCGATCGCAATAAATGTAGCATTTCAGGGGTTTTCAGCTGGCTTTCGTAGTCTTTAATCGACTTGGGACAGAGGGAATGCTCTACCCGAGCTCGAATTTTCCGAGAAATCGCATCCTTTCTCCATCTAGTGTGCTTTACCATCAGCTTAATTGCATTTTAGTTTTCATCATTTTGCTTCGCACAATTGATCACTTCATCTCACTTCCCTTCACATTCTGTATCATCTAAGTTTACATCATCAATTCATCTACTCAGCTACAATTTAACTACATTCATCACCTGGCTACTCATCAGTTCACTGTCACATGAATCATTCCAATAGTTGCTTACATCAGTATCTAATAAAATAATCTAATCCATAGATAACGTTGGACAAACTGAGGGCATAAACTCATACTTCTTTGTGTGAGAAGAAAGACATCTTCTCCCATGACAAGGCCCCAAGTAAAGAAGCAATGCTGCAATTACATTAAAGTATACTATGTTGGGCCAACGTTTTTTGTCATTAAAGGCTAATAGCTTAACGGACCTTAACTTGGTTATAAGTGATAGAATTTGAGAATAAATTTTGAAGATTCATAGTTACAGATTTGAGATTCAAGTATCGTTTAAGGGATTAAGATGAATACATCTCATATATATATTTTTTTTCATGGGAATACAATATATATATATATATATATATATGAAAGAGGAAAAGCCCTAGTTAGATGACCTTTGTGGTCCCGCAATCGGAGTGGTCTCACATATAAGGCAGTCAAGGTGGTCCCTCGCAGAAGTGGTAGCGGTATGTGTCAGGTGGTCTGATCCGAGATATGGTCCTGGGGAAAAGTGGTCCCCGAATCACAAAACGTCAAAATCCCCAACGAATCTCTTATTCGGACTGCGGTACACGTATCTCGTCTATCGGAACACATTTCTTTCGACCGCAGTACATTTTGGATACGTATGCGGTACATGAATTTCTCGACCTTGGTATGTGTTGGATCCGTCCGCAGTACATGAGTTCCTCAACTACAGTACGTGTTGGACACGTCCTGCGGTACACAACTCCCTCGATCTTTAGTACGTTGAAGCTCGACCCACGGTACACAACTCCCTCGACCTTCGATAAGCTGATCCTCGACCTGTGGCACGTCCGATCCTCGACCCGCGGTACTCGATCTTTCGTTGACTTTTCAGCGATCGTTGACCACATACCGCGGTACAAAAAAAATCTTCCCACGGGACACGCGTCTCGACCCTATTGTCTTCCCGCGGTCCATGCCATCCAATCATTGACTTTTCCAGCGGTACAAAAACTGTATTTGTTATTCCTTTTGGTTTCAGTGAATCGTTTATTTTAAACAATTGAACAAAAACCAAAAATCACGAATGGTATTCGCATGTTTTTTTAACTCTGTGAATCATTATTTGATTTTTGGTTAAAAAATCAAAAATGTGGTCAAGAAATATTAACAAGTATTTGCTAGTTTAAGGTTCAACGAATTTGTTTTTAATTGTTTGAAAAACTGAACAAAAAAAATATTAAAAGTATTTGGAAGATCAATATCTCTGTGAATTGCTTTTTAATTTTTAAAAATGACATTACTCTTATAAAGTATGTTTTACTGTTTGTAAGATGTCTAACACAAAGAGACATTGAAACAAATTCACGACACATAGATGGAAAATCAAGTTGTTGAAAACACTAGTTTACATGTTGACAATTTAAACTGATGAGACTACACGTCGAAACCTGTTTAGTGGAAACGATAATCCTTCAATGACTGGTTAAATCTCTGTAATGCAACTGGAAACACAATTATGCCTACACCCATGCTTCATTCAGATCCGAAAATGGGAGCGTTGTCTGAAAATTTTGATGACCAAGGGTTCAAATCATGGCAACAGAAGATGATCTTTTTCTGACAAACTTCCAGCTCGAGAAATTTTTCAAAGAGGATCATCCATACCTTCCTCCAGGTAACACATATAGACTGCTGTTTAACACTATGGAAACATTCTGATTACTTGTGTACAGGTTGGATCTTAAACAACCATAGAACAAACTATTTGAAGTCTATTGTGACTACAAAACATCTAAGGCGTTGTAGACAGCTGTGGAAAAGAGGTACAAGGTTGAAGCTGCTGGTTGTCAGAAGTATGCGGTAGTGAAGTTTTTGAACTTCAAAATGGTGGATTCAAAACTGGTAGTGCAACATATGGAAGCTTGATCTGTCAAGAGGTTGAATCTGAAGGCATGCCACTATGGGAGCCATTCATAGTAAACACCATCATTGAAAAGTTTCCATCAGGATGGCATGACTTCAAGAACTACCTAAAGCATAAGGAAAAAAAGATGAGTCTTGAGACACCCTCAACAGGATGCAAATTGAAGAAAGGAACTGTGGTTCACTGTCATGATCGGTTTTCCTTCACCAACATGACGTCCACATGGTTGAGTACAAACCCTAGGGACCTAACAAAGAAGGAAAAGGCGAAGCTGTAGCCACTTCTTCTTTGAAACCTCCTTCTTTGACAAGTTTCAAGAAGCAGAGTAAGCCCACTCAGCAGAAAATGTTCAAAGGGAGTCACAACTGTGGCAAATTGGGCCACAAAGCTGATTAGTGTCGTAGCAAGCCCAAGTATAATGGGAAAAAGAACAACCTAGTGAATTTGATAGAAGAGTATATATGCGCAGTGGTTACTGAATATAACATGGTCCAACGAAACAACCCAAGAGAATGGGGATACAACACTTGCACCTCACATCACATAAGCACTGACATAGCATGTTTAGCCCATGGGAACAATCACCGTGGTACTTAAGTTCACCTCTGGACGAGAAGTAACCCTCAAGAATGTGAGGCATTTCCCTGATATGAGGAAAAACTTGATTTATGCAACTATGAGGGATTACGCATGTTCGAAATAAAGTACATTGGAGGGACTATGATTTTGACAAAGTTTGGGGAGTATGTGGGAAAAACTTACAAGAAAATAGAATATTCAAGATGTGTGTTCAGGATGTCATTCGTAAAGGAGTAGATGTCTTTGTTGCTGCTGCTTATACCTTTGCTGCTGTTGTTTCTAGTGTCGTAGATAATAGTTGCTAATGTTGTTTCTACTAGTGCTATTGTAGCTTCTACTTCTTCTGATGTAGTTTCTGATGTTTAATGAATGAGAACCTAGTTTCTTATTTCGTTGAGTCTTTTGATATTTGATAAAAACGATTAGGTCATGTTAATTACAAGTCTACTCAAAGACTAATGAACTTGAACATAATACCAAAAAGCAAAACAAGCAAAGAAAAATGTGAAGTGTGCTTATAAGCAAAACTCACTAAAAAACTATCATCTCAAGTTCAAAGAACAAGTGAACATCTAGGATTATTTCACACAGACTTGTGTGACTTAAAATTTGTGCCAACTAGAGGAGGCAAAAAATATTTTGTAACTTTCATTGATGATCACACAAAATACAGTTATGTATATTTATTACATAGAAAAGATCAAACCTTGGAAAAATTCAAGGAATATAAAAAAGAGGTTGAAAATCAACTCACCAACAGTATTAAAATAGGACGAAGTGAGAAAAAGGTGAATATGATGCACCGTTTAATTTATTTTGCAAAGAAAATGACATTATATATCAAACTTCAACTCCACATTCATTGGAATCTAATGGAATTGTTGGAAAAAAAATCAGACTGTCAAAGTGATGATGAATGCAATGTTGCAAGAATCTAGTTTATCCCATAATTTATGGGAGGAAGCACTCTTTACCATGAATTACATCCTCAATAAAATACCACAAAAAGTGCCCAGGAAGACTCCCTATGGTCTTTGGAAAGGTTAACCACATCGTACAAATACCTCAAAATGTGGGGGTGATTAGCAAAAGTGGTTGTACCACCTCCTAAAGAGGTCAGAATCTGACCAAAAACCGTTGTTTGTATATTCCTCGGATATGCATATAAACGTTCATCCTATAGATTTATGGTGTTTAAATTAGAAATTCTTGATATACATGTCAACACGATAATGGAATCAAGAAATGCATCTTTCTTTGAAGACATGTTTCATATAAGGATAAACAAAATCCAAAGAGAACTCATGAAGAAAGAGATAACACAAGTCATGAGCCAAGTACCTCTGGAACTTCTATGTCTAACATAGAAGATCGACAAAATGAAACTAGATGCAACAAAAAAGCTCGCCAGGAAAATTCTTACTGTGATGATTTTTTGATGATTTTTCTTGGAAAAAATGAACCAAGATATTACACTGAAGCCATGTCTTAACCAGACGCTTCCTCTTGGAAAGAAGTCGTCAACAGGGAGATGAAATTTATTATGCAAAATCATAGTTATGAGTTATGTGATCTCCCTGAAGAGTTTAAAGCATTAGGATGTAAATGAATTTTCAAAACAAAGTGGAAAACTGATAGCTTAGTAGATAAGTACAAGGCTCGAATTGTCGTGCAAGGATTGGGACAAAAAGAAGGTCTGAAATTCTTTGATACATTCCCGTGATGAGAATAACCTCCATTAGAATGCTGTTGAGAATTGCATCATTAAGAGATTTGGAGATTCATCAAATGGATGTGAAATCTGCTTTTCTAAATGGTTATTAGAAATAGAGATTTACAAGAAACAACATGAATGATTTGTTATTTTAAGACAAGAACAAAAAGTCTATCGACTTCTCAAGTCATTGTATGGTCTTAAACAAACTCCAAAACAGTGGCATAAAAAATTTGACAGTGTGATGATGTCAAATGGTTTCAATATTAATGAGTGTGATAAATACATCTAAATTAAGCAAACTAAAAATGCATATGTTTTGCTATGCTCATATGTAGATGACATGCTTATTATAGGAAGTAATATGGACATAATACAAACTAAAAATTTACTCAACAATAAATTTGACATGAAAGACATGGGTCTTGCTGATGTCATATTTGGGATTTAAATCATACGAACCTCTCACAGAATCATTATGTTTCAAGGTCATTATGGTGAAAGGATTCTTGAAAGATTCAAGAACTATACAAGTGATACTGCAAAAAATCCTATAGACTCTCAACTTCACTTGACCAGAAACTCTAGTGAAACAATATCACATGTAGAGTACGCACGTGTAGTATGAAGTCTTATGTAGTTAACTAACTGTACTATACATGATCTAGCACATGCAGTTAACGTACTCAGTCATTATACAAGCAATCTGGGACATAAACACTAGAAAGCCATAACTAAATTATTGAACTATTTATTGTATCCAAAATTTTATGGCTGCACTATGGTAAAAATCCTCAAGTCCTAGAAGGATACAATGATGCTAACTGGATTTCTGATTCCAAAAACTCAAAATCCACAAATAGATATGTTTTTACCCTAAGTGGTGCAGCAATATACTAGAAATCCTCCAAACAAACTATGCTAGCTCGATCAACCATGGAGTTTGAGCTTGTAGCTTTCGATAAAGCATCAAAAGAAGTAGAATGGCTTCAAAATAATTTGGAAGATATTCGTATGTGGAAAAACCTGTGTCAGCACTACGCATTCACTGTGATAGCATTCGGCTATAGACCGAGCAAAGAATAATCTCTATAATGGTAGATCTCGTCAAATATGGAAACGACTTGAAACAATTAGACATATGATCTCAACTGGTGTCATCACCATTGATTACATCAAGTCAGTTGAGAATCTAGCAGATCCTTTTACCAAAGGACTGTCTCGAGATAAAGTGGTAAAGTCATCAAGAGAAATGGGTTCAAAGCCTATGAACTAAGAAGATGTTTAGTGAAAATCCTACCTACATGACTGGATATCCAAAGAAGTAGGTAAATAAGGACAACAAAATCAGACAATATCTTCAAAGCGCACTGTGAGCATTACGACTCTACCCAGTTCCTAAGATGACAAATAATGCAACATGTAGAAGTTGAGGATGTTCTAAACTTTTAATAATTTAAGTACAAGAATTTGTTGATAAGTGAAATATTACAGGTTACTTATGTATATCTAAATGTTGGGAAAATCACCTAGTGCATGTGAAATAAAGGTCGTTGTAGGCGAATGAAGGTAAGACTATACTCTCCAAGTTCACTCATGAATTACCAGGCAAAGTTCACCTTGTAGTCAAGTAAATCCGTCAAATATTAACAATGAGTGGTTCAAAGCTGTAAAAGGCTACTTACTCGGATGTAGTAAATTTTTTGATTACACACTCGAGTCCATCAATCAGTCTAGTCTATAGGATAAGTCTAGTCAATAAAGTTTATTGAGTTCTTTTAGTCATATATTTAGAGTCATTTCTATTCATGTGTGAGATTTTTGGGCCAAAGTTTTTTGGTCATTAAAGCCTAATGACTTAATGGACCTAAGTTGGTCATAAATGAATGAGAAATGAGATTGGGCCTAAATCTCTTGGAGAGAAGGTCTCTTGGAGAGCATGGTTCTTGGAGAGCATGAGAGAAAGTTTCTTGGAAAGCAAACCTCTTGGAGAGCAAGTCTCTTGGAGAGCAAGGCACTTGGAAAGCAAGACTCTTGGAGAGCAAGTCTCTTGGGGAGAAAGTCTCTTTGAAAGCAAGTGTCTTCATCTATATAAGTGGAGCTACTCTCCTCATTCTCTATACACACAGAGTTTTCAACACGAAAAACATAAACAATTCTCCATTTTAGATTTCGTGCTTCAGTGTATCACGATCGGTCTCACACACTTCTATCCCGAGACTCTCAAACATATTCAATCGAGTACATTACAAGCGTTTATTAATTTAAGGTAACAAGACCACGATCTCAGCTTTGTGTTTACTGTTATCTTTCCGTTTATTTTTATTATTTACATATAATTTGTATTATCGCTTAAACTTTATTCGAAATTATAGGTTCTACATACTATACATAGCAATACGATTTTGAACCCATCAAAATGTGTTTGATGATCTATATTTCATCCTCCAAGATTCATCAATTTGGATTTGCACCAAGAAATTATGTCGATTCGACCACTTGTCTAACAAATCTTTTTAAAGAAGAGAGCTGCTTTGCTGCCTTTCAAGCCTTGTTTCAATGTATCCACTAGTGGTTAATATAAATCTCTGTATTAAGGAGTAGTTACCAAAGGCCCAATTGAATACCACAATAAATTAAGAGAGTATTACTCGATATGAATCTTTTATGTTTAAAATTAACTGAAATGCACTTTTTTTTTATTCCTTACGTGAGATACACATTCTTGACCAAAAGGAGCATTTGGAAATTGGGTATGTATAACACATGTTGTGCATGATGGACATACGTATGATATATTGTCTATAGTGGATGTGCTATTGTATACAATGGACATTATACTGTCTTTGGTGGACATGCATGATGAACTTGTCCTTTATGGACATCAATCGCATAGTGTTGGTTGATATTTGTCATTTTTAGACAAAAATCATCTCTGTGGGCAAAAATTGAAATACCATCTTTTTCTAAAAAGGTGTATTTTGCATAAAAAATAGAAATAAATATGCATTTCATGTAATTTTTAAGTTAAAAATGCATTTCAAGTAATTTTTCATAAATAAATCCAACTTCATGGCAATAGTAAATAAGACAGGTCCATTACCATATTCCGGAAGTCTAATGGATTGTACCATTTTGAGGTTTTGGGCCAAACTTATGGTCTAACATTATGTCCAAGCAGGGTCCAAGTTAGACCGTCCAACAAACAAAACATGTTCAGACCCAATAGTTCACAAGGAAGCAAGCGTGAGGACATCTCCAACCCCTCTTCATTTTCTACTCCAAAACCTATTTATGAAATCAAATGAACTCCAACCCACCTCCATTTTGGAGTGGGATTTTTTTCTTTTTACAAACTGATCCTTCAAAACTATTTACATCATTATACTTAATAAAACTATATGTTTTAATTTAGACTAGCATATATTAAAAACTATTAATCTAGTTAATCATAGTCAAATTTATTTTTAAAAGTAGTTATATCTTTAACTAAAATTTTAATATGAACAACAATATACATATTAAATAGACACGAACCACTAAATTAACAATACATTTATTTAAAAAACAACATAAAACCACATAATTAGCACTAAGATAAAAAAAAAACTTACATGACATTATACTCGAAAATAAACGTGATCTCGATGCACCAATTGAAGTTTGAAAAGAAAATCCATCTCCAAAGCTTGAAATTTCGGATGATGCAAATATTCAATTTCAATAATTTCTTGTTAGATATAGATAAATAAAAAATGAAGAAGTTCATTTCTCACTTTGTAATGTTTCAATTGACTATTTGTGGGAGAAGTATGTTGATTCCAATGTTTGAATTTTTATTATTATATTTCTTTATTTATGTATTGTAATCCATCTTCGGAACTTGAAATTTTGGATGATGCAAATATTCAACTTCAAGAATTTCTTGTTCGATATAGAAAAATCAAAGATAAATAAGTTCATTTCTCAATTTGTAATGTTTAAATTGACTTTTTGTGGGAGAAGTATGTTGATTCCAATGTTTGAATTTGTATTCCAATCATTTGTATTCCCTCTGTTTCAATTTTGTTGTTA
Organism: Lepidium sativum; assembly: GCA_023374145.1. Classification (NCBI taxonomy): domain Eukaryota; kingdom Viridiplantae; phylum Streptophyta; class Magnoliopsida; order Brassicales; family Brassicaceae; genus Lepidium; species Lepidium sativum. Next base: position 34,877 of record JAKUCM010000687.1, on the reverse strand, counting down.
TTTTAGAATTTTTTTACACAAATCAAAAATAAATAAATATTCTTTTATACTCTTATTTGACAATTAAAATTTTAAACCATTTAATATTTTATATATTTTACTAAGGTAAATGAGGTAATTTATATTGTAAGTTATATTGACAACGAGAATAACAAATAAAATGAAACAAAAAATTTAATCTAAAATGACAAGTAATACAAAACGAAACAAATTTAATAAGTACTTACTCGAATACTTGCAAATTATTTTGGTCCGGTTTATAGAATTCTATTAATTATTTATTGTACTTTTCTTTCAACTTATAAGATCAAAATAGTTTCTCATGCTTTTGTAATGAAACATGTTTGACAAAGAAAAAACACACGACTATCTAGAAGAAATTTAAGCAATGCCGAGTAACACATAAATTTATAATGATTTCAAATAACAAAAATAAAATACCAAAATAATCTTATAATAACTAAAAATTGACGATAGTAATTTAGAACTTCACATAAAAATATAAAATAGTAATTTTTACAGTTAATAAAAAATCATATTTAAATATATATAATAATAAGATTGAAGATTATTTAGTATGTAACTATTAATAACATCTAATGTATTTCTTCACACTTAAATATTTTTTTTCACACTTTCACAACCTCTATTCTAGCTATTAATAAGTTTTTGATACATTCATTTGGATGATTTGAGCTGCATCATGGAATTGTGTTTCTGGCTATTGCTCCACATCGTAGATATTTGTTTCCTTCTCCAAATCCACTAAATATTAGCAACCATTATTTTTGAAAATGAATGTTTTGTTTGATTCTCTTTGTTTTTTTTTTTTGTTTTTTTTATATTTATTTTGTTATTTGAATGAGTGATGAATTCTTGATATATGTTATCTGCTTTATAGCTTGAGAAATCCATCTATTAGGCTTGGGCATGGGTTAATATCCGGATCCAAATCCGTCGGATATGTAATTTTATTACCAAAATCTGTATCCAAACATTCTTGATATTTGATGTTAAAAAACGAACGAGATCTGAGTATTGGTCGGTACCCGCCCTTTGAGGTTCTCCTTCGATGAGTTTGAGGAGATCTCAGACTGCCATGTGGTATGGATGAGGAAGGAGTTGATGTGGAGGCATCCCATGAAGAGTTCTGGCCCGAGTTAAACACGGATATACCCGAAGGTCTGGACTATTACGAATTTACTAAGGCGTTATATAGATGCAGGTATGTTTCGCTATGACATGTTTGTTTTCACCTAATGTAGGTTTTGGTAGGCGGTGTAGGTTTTGTTATTCACTTTATGTAGGTTTTTGCTAGACGTTATGTAGGTTTTGGTATGTTATGTTTTTCTGTTTAATGTAAGTTTTGCTACACATAATGTAGGTTTTGCTACATGTAATGTAGGTTTTACTACACGTGATGTAGGTTTTGCTACAACTTATGTAGGTTTTGGTGTATGTAAAGTAGGTTTTGCTACAATTTATGTAGGTTTTGGTGTATGTAATTTAGGTTTTGTATAAAGTTTTGTAGGTTTATTTTGAATGTTTGCCGCTTATTTTCATGAACTGGACATTCGAGAAAAGAAGAATGTTAGGTCTCCTTTTTGTTTTGCATGTAGGTTGTTGGATCCCACTTCAAGCTGCTTAGAGGGTGCTGGATGTGGAGATTTCCCAAAGGTATTCGTGGGGTCGGGATACCTTTCAATCATTAATCAGATCCATCAAAGGTGCTTCATACATTGGGCTGACATACACTATACATGGTTGTGTCCATGTCATACTGATATGGGCATTATAGTACGTTGAATGCCTTGGAAGCTTTATGGTTCCCAGAGAGATGATGAGGACATACCCCTGCCCTGCTGGGAAACAGGCATGGCTAAAGGAAGCCTCGATGTCTTACTACATGATGAGATCCACAACAGAGTTGTAGTGGGTACTGTGGGATTTTTGCACTCAAGTTCATTGAATGCTTTGCCCTAGGTGTCTCATTCGAGGGTTTGCCCGAGAAAATTATTATATTCCTCCAAATGAAGTATGCAACAGATGTCCTACATAACTTGAACCAAAGCCTACATACCAAAACTACATAACTTGAACCAAAAACCTACATAACGTGGACCAAAACCTACATAGCATGAACCAAAGCCTACATATCAAAACCTATATACCTCGAACCATAACCTACATAACGTGAACCAAAACCAGCATACCAAAACCTACATAACGCGAACAAAAACCTACATAACATAAATCAAATAACCACTAATCTTAACTCCATAGTGTTTATTTAGACACTCAAAGATATGAAGGGGTAGAAAAGATATACCTAAACCAACAACGAAATCAACATAGAGGCGAGCTTGAACATATAGACTAGCTTGTCTTGCACGACATGACCACTCTGCCACAAAACAAGTGTGTTTTCCCACATATTTTTAATGTAGAAGCGCGAGCTACTATCAGTTGATGCTCCTCTAAGATACCATTGGCATCCAGGCACCCAACACTTCACGTGCAATAAGAATCGTGATGATGCTATAATATAAAAATTAAAAGGACGGGTTACAACAATAATTCTCAACTTTGTCTCCAACTCCTCTTTTGTTAGATAACATTGCCAAATGACTAAGTCTATATCACTAAATCCTTTACCCACAACCCACAAAATCATCACTAGAAAAAATTTCCTTTGATTAGAGCAACTGCTAAGGTTCTCTCCACTACGAGTGTACTTTTCTTCTCCATAATTGGCACCATCAAGATCGTCATAGTAGTCAAACCGGCTTATTACGTCTTCAAAAATCTTCATCCGATTGTTTATGAAAACCTACAAGACTGATATGAAAACCGACTACACTTCTCAGCTATAGTCTCATGAACACTTTCATCACGAATTACCTCTTCTTCTGATTATACATTCAATGTCTCGTAAAATTCAACACAAAGTCGCATTCTATACCTCTTTGCCTTCCCACAGAGATTCGTATTAACTCAGCATCAAAAAATTAAACAGGTGGTGTATCTTCTGGAACCAATCTCATTTCTCTAGTCTACCTCCTATAACTCAGAGCAACATCATATAAATGTTCACTCATCTGAAATTGCTTACATACCTCTGAAACTAACTCCACCAAGTTTTTTCCTGCCTATAAGCGTATGAATTTACTCTTACACGATTTATTAACATTTAAGAATCACTGATCTTCCTCATACCTCCATCTTCCACAAATTACTTCAACTTGATAGATTTAAAACTTGTAACAGCTCGCAATGAAATATGATAAAAGATGATGAAAGATGTGAGCTAGTTAGGTGGTACAACAAAGGTTGATGAAACATATAGATTGTTGATGATAATACCGTTAAATGCAGATGTTAGTTGGATGGTTAATAACGGGGGTAAAATGGTCATTACATAAGACTTATGTAACATTACATAACAAACCTAGATAATGTACGTATCAAAATCTACATAATGTACATATCAATACCTACATAACGTACATTTCAAAACCTGTGTGACTCAAAGCAAAACCAACTAAAGGTAAATTAAAACCTACAAAGTTACTCAAAACCTACACAACAAACCAAAACCTACATCACTTATCAAAACCTACATGTCGTAGCAAACCCACATTACGTGTAGCAAACCCTACTTCAGATAGCAAAACCTAAATTATATTTAGCAAAACCTACATAAAGTGATTCAAAACCTATATTACGTACCAAAACCTATATCACATAACGAAACCTACATTACGTATAGCAAAACCTACATAAAGTGATTCAAAACGTACACAACAAACTAAAACCTATATCAGATGTTTGGAACAAAACCTACATCAGCCACAACTTTTTTCTCTTCTACGCGCAGGTGATGTGTAATTTTTCATTAATAGCAGTTTCGTAATATTTTTTTTCCAAATGAAAAACGGGTAAAATAACCTTACTTGACAAAAAAAATTAAATTTGTAATTTCAATCTTCTCGAACTAGAAATGTAACTAACTCATCTTTTTATACTAGTTTAGTAATTCACCCTTCTATATGTTTCATCAAAATATACAAAATACTATTCTTCACATTATTCATCGTCTCTTTTCCTTTTTCTTGTGATCATATAATTCGAAACAGCAAAAATAAAGGAAACTTACTGTTTTCTCTATTTAAATTCCAACGTTGAAGAAAGTTCTTATTTCTGAAACAAACGTTGGAGTTTGAGTTGATGATCAACAACGGTTTTGTGTAACTCCTAAAATTCCTATGTTCTCTATTCCATGGAATAGAACATATGAGACTCCTGGTCTAACGACACCACCTCTGAACATAGCTGGATCGATCCCGTTTTTATGGGAGGAAGAAGATGTGGATCAAATGCCCATATGCCCCTTTTCATTTTAGCAATTCCTATTTTCTCTTTCACTTAATATATCATATTATATCCAAATTATTTAATTTTTCAATTTTTGTTTTAAACAATCAGCAAAAAAAAAAGAAAGTCTACATATACTTTCCAATAACTTTAATATACGGAAGAGCCCACATATTCAACTATCAAATAAATATTTTTCACCTACAAATTAGGTACATATCTACCAAAGACAAAAACATTCCTCACTTCTCCATCATTCATTTATTCTTCTTCTTCGTGCAAACATTCTTCATTCTGCATCGTAAATAACAAAACTTCACAACATCATCTTCTTTTATGTTCAACCTAATATGGTGATTTCTTTTCCAAAATTTGTTATATTGTTCCAAATTTAAAGAATTTATAAGTGATTTAAGGTTTAACTAACTTATTTGTGTAAAAATAAAATCAGATTTGTTTTGAAATGTGGGCTAAGTATAGCACCAATATGTTCTCATTTGTAGTTATGATTATTTAGAATGGATTTGGGTAGACATTATGTGTAATAAGATTGTTTAGTAATTGTTATTCTGATTATTCTGATTGTCTTCTCTAATTTTGGTGGTCCAACTCAGATAAATTCAAAGGAATCCATTGGATACGTTGGAGAAATTTATGTAGACCCAAGTCAGAAGGTGGATTGGGTTTTAGTTACCTCGAGGATTTTAACTCTGCACTATTGGCTAAACAGTTATGGCGGCTACTAGATTTCCCTAAGTCCGTCTTGCACAAGTGATGAAGGGAAAATACTATAAAGAACAATGTCCAGTTTCATCAAAAGCAATAGTAAATTCCTCTTATGGTTGGCGTAGTATTGCCTCGGCTCGATCACTAGTATCTAAAGGGTTAATACGACGAATTGGATCGGGTGAATCTGTAATGGTTTAAAAGGATCATAGGATTCCGGACATGACCCCTCGACCTGCTCTAGGATCGGAAAATATTTTGTTCCCAGATCTAATGGTCGATCAATTTATTGATCATCGTCTGGCAGTTTGGAAGGAAATCCTAGTACGTCAGTACTTTTCTCCTACAGATGCCCAAATAATTTTAGGACTCCCCATACCCCGTCATCGAAAACCGGACTACTAGGGTTAGCATTTCACCAAGACATGACGATACTCGGTCAAATCAGGGTATCAAATTGAAGAATCTGGTGCCGCAATAGGATTGGTCAATTCGAACAAAACTTTCACGCACTGTTTATCAAGATTTGGAAATTAAAATGCCCAAGGAAAATCAAAAACTTTATCTTGCAAACCTTATCCAGCTGCGTAGCTGTTAATCAAAAATTGGCTAGTCGTGGTATAAACTGTGATACAAGGTGTTCACGATGCGGTACAAAATAGGAAACAATAAACCACACGTTATTTGAGTGTCCTCCGGCTTTCAAGACTTGGGCAATATCTGGTATTCCTTTTGCAAGAGATATTTTTCTCAAGAAGTCGCTATGGTACAATCTGGATCACTTGTTTTGGCGGTCCCCGGTTACAGAAGCCTCTGTTTTTTTCCCATGGATTATATGGAATATTTGGAAAGCGAGGAATAAACATCGTTTCTCCAATAAGGATACCCACCCTGGCTACATTAAAAATCAGGTAGAATCTGAATATAGGGAGTGGTCTTTAGCTCAAAGCTACTTGCAATCCACTCATCTACCCGTAACAACTCAGTCTCTTGTCCCAAGATCATTGTTCGCTTATCCATCCACAACGAATTCCCGCTTCCATGATTACAAATGTTTCGTGGACACTTCCTGGAAATCTATGGACCTTTAAACGGGTTTAGATTGGTTATGTTTTCCAGATTCAGTGGAGGGAGCTTGCATGGGGGCACGCGGGATCCACCGCAGTTTATCGGCCCTTTCATTCGGAGGTTAAACATATAGTATGGGCTTTGGAATGTCTTCTAGCGGTCCAAATTTTGAAGGTGGAGATGCTGACGGATTGTGAAACGGTTTTGAAGATCTTTGACCGGCCGGATGCGTGGCCAGCTTCTTTACCTTACCGGAGGCTTTCTCACGGCTTCGATCTTCCTTTACCTACTTTTCTCTTTCCATCATCCCTAGGGCCTTAAATGACCGAGCTGATTCTCTTCCACATTCTGCTAAAGAGAGGAGCTTGTGAGTTGTTGTAACGTTCTTTGTTTGGACCTGTTTTTGATAGAATGCCGTTGACAAAAACAAATTCTACAAATTAAAAATTTATTACTAATATTATATGATTTTACACTTATGTAAATTGGATCAAAGTATATTTGTATTGAGGAACATATATATTAGATATATAAATATATGTCTTGAATAATGAAGCCAAGGTCGAAGGAGTTCTTCAATGGAGCCAAGGCCGAAGGAGGTGTTGAATGGAACCAAGGCCGAAGGAGATTTTGAAGAAAGAAGCTAAGGGCGAAGGAGTTCTTCAAGGAGTGAAACTTAGGCTGAAGGATTTTGTTGAAAAATAGAGCCAAGGCCAAAGGAATGTGTCTGAGGGAATTTAACATTGACTTGAAGAAAGAGTGGATCAAGCTCAACTGTGTGAGTTTGGGACAGCCTTATGGACTTGATATGTCCAAGCCGTGACCATGATCCACACTCTTTTTCCCTTAGTTGGTTTGATCCCATTGGGTTTTCCACTAAGATTTTTTTAATGAGCTGGAGAGTTACAACTTTCAAGCTTGATCTTAATGAATCAAATTAAGGATTCAAGCTTGAGGGGGAGTGTTAGAATGTGCATATTCTAAGAATTATCAAGAATGTGCATATTCATATTTTCACGGTATTTATCACCGTGCAAACTTAGGTCACCGGAAGTTCAAGCCATCACTAAAGATGAAGAGAAGAAGTTTCAAGGAATGTGCAAAATTAGGGAACTTCAAGGAATGTGTAAATATAGGGTCATTACTTTATGACCGTTGGAGAAGTTCGTGGTTCTTATAGAACCACAAATATTCAAATGAGACTTTGAAGAAGTCACATGTGAACTTAAGGAATGTGACCGCTGGAGGCTTAGTTGGAATCAAGTCCAACACAAAGAAATGATGAGATTGAATGGTGGCCATTAGATTAGGGAGCCGTTGGACCATATTTGAATCATGGCCATTAGATTAAGATGGCATGTGACCACACTCAGCTTCATGAACGTTGGGAGCATTTGAGACCACAATACCAACGAGGAAAACCATCTCCCTTGCTCCTTGTGACCGTTTGAACCCTTACCATTTTGGGTAAAACCGGATATGTATAGCTTTTTGTATGTAGAATAAGTTTTGATTCTCATTGTCTATATATACATTGTAACCATCACTTGCAAATGTTAAGAAGAAATAAACTCAGCTTCTTCACCTTATTTTCACGGCCGTATGGCCATATCCTCTCATTCTTGGTTACTAAATCTCTTCCATACTCCAAATCTCCTTTATTCTCCTAAAAACTCCAAATCTCTCATTCTCAACCAAATCTCTCATTCTCTTTGTATAATTCCGCAAAATCACACAATATGTACGTATAACACATAAGAAGTGATAATTGTTATATGCATCTTGTGTATTGGCAGTAAGCCCATTAACTAACGTTCATGTGCTTCGGTTTATGTGTGTTTTTAGTATAAAACCACACTTGTTCTAACGTAAAGTGAGACACAAAAACATGCGGAAAACTTAAATAGAAAAGACAAATATGTTTGTCGATAAAAGGAGATTTGATCTCCATGACACTAGCATCCCATTTCTGATTTAGTTTGTGTATCAGTCGATTCGTTCAACTGAAAAACTTTAAGATATATTCTAAAGTTTAAGATCCAATCATAATTTAGTATTTGCACAAATTCATGTTTGCTATGTACTTGTTGATTGCATGATGTTGTATCATGATATCCATGTTTAGTTTTGAAATTATATTATAAATTGACTTTTCCAGGTCAGCGTTGACTTTTCCAGAATGCATCCCAATGCATTCCCTTGGCCTTTTCTTGCCATTTTTCAGCCTTGGTGACTTTTTGGACCTCCTTTGAACTTTATAAGTCACCATTTGAGCTACTACTTGGTTTTATTACTCTTAGCAAGTAACACTTTATCCTTGCTAAGATTACTTGAACACACACACGTTAGTAACACATAAATCATATTGACAAGATACCTCTATTTATTTTCTCATATAGTCTCTTACTTGTCTTTGCTAGCCTAATTACTCATATTTAATAGTTGGTTTCATTCACATCTTGGAGCCCTCAATGTCAAATGCTCTAAATCTTTTATATATTGTTTGAAGGTGTAAATCGGAAGCTATGCTTGAGTATTCCCAAGAGGAGATATATGGAAATGAGCAAGCTGTTGGGTATTGAAATAGTGTTAAGGAGGACAAGCGTGGTGATGGTCTTGGTATGGAAAAGATCAAGTCATTGGTCTGGGTTGTGGATGATATTGATGTTGTTGATTCAAGACATTGCAACCGTTTTGGAGGAGGGAGAAGAGTAAATCAAGGATGCTCCATAGTATTGGTGTGGTGGAATGGCTTCTCAAGATGGTATTGATAAAGCGAATCCATGTGTGAAGTTCAAATGAACTCAAAACCGTTCTCATTAAAACTCTATCAAAAACTTGTGCCACAAGTTTGGTAGCCAATGTATGAGATCTTCACAATAAATTGTTTGGTATTGATGCTTGGCTTTCTCGTGTGTTTCCTAAGCTAGGAGGTGTTAAAAGCACTTGGAGTAGCAAAGGAATGGGAAAGTTAGGATTGTACCAAAATCCGAGAATCTAGGCTTAGATAAGCTATGAATTTCTCTTCATATCTCTCATTGATCTCCACTAAATCTTGTAGAGACAAGTTGTGGAGAGAATAGTCACACTATAGCTTGTGAGTGCCGAAATGGAGTGTGTGCAAGAAGATTCTCCAATACCTTAAGCCGCAAGTATGGATGGCTCAAAGAAGTCAAATGTGTGGTGTTCATGAAGAATACTAATCAGGTATGTCTTTTCAATATAATTTCTGTGTTTCTAACGTCTGTGTGTACAATTGATCTTAGCTAGGATAAAGTGTTACTTGCTAAGAGTAATGAAACCAAAGAGTAGCTCAAATGGTGACATATAAGGCTCAAAGGAGGTCCAAGCACGACAAGAAAAATGTATATTATTAGCATCCAAAAAACGCTACCTAATCCTATCGCAGTGGATTTAGAAACGTTGTGTTTGCCCCCGCGACAATAGGTCTGATACCTATTGTAACGCTTTTCTAAAATGCTACGATAGTTATGTTATATTGTAGTGTTTTATTGTATGCAATTGTATCATTTACAATAGTGTTTAATATCTGTTATAATTTCTGTTTATTACCTCATAATTGATAATTATATTAGACTACAAAAACATTTTATGTAGCGTTTTTGTAAATGCTCTTGGTATGAGTTATATATTGTAGCGCTTCCTTATATGCAATTTATATTTTACAATTGCGTTTTATATATGTTATTATTTTGTATATTTATCCTTTAGATAGCGTTTTTTTCAACGCTATTATTATGAATTTGTAATATAGCGTTTTGTTGTATGTTATAGAGTAGTTTACAATTATGTTTTTTTCTGCAATAGTTTTCATAGTAACCAAAAATCAAATTTGCACATAATTTTATTTTGTATTTGTTGAAATCATAATTTAGATACATTTAAATAGAAAATTCTAATTTATAATATTTCATTATTATTCGAAAAGAAAATCTAATTAATTTAATAATCCAAATACAAAATAATAAAGAAAAATACATTCGGCCTTTGGTCCTTATATTCGTTAAGCCTTGTCTCTAGAAGACTCTCCTTGTTCTTGTTTTGGGCGTCTCAGTTAAGAAGAGTTACGTGCATTGTTTTGCATGTTATTTATAGCTCTGCGAAACATTGGTTCGACGTCTTCTTCATCTTACTCAATGCGGATCAAGTATCCAAGAGATCACCAGTACTGTCGTTCAGTGAGCTCAACTACATCATCATCTGCTTCTTGTTGTGGATGTTGATGGAGCTCTGGTTCTAATCCGTCTGCCGGGAGTCCAGAAATGAGGGGTCTCTTTGGTTGGTCGTTATTTGCTTGTTGTTGATTTTGGTGTAGTGGTGGAATGATACCCTTTGCTGAAAGTCCAGAGACTAAGTCTCTCCTAGCTTACATTTCTGAATCATAAGTTAAAGCAACACTTATATGTTGAATATAGAAATGATTAACATCTGAAAATCTCAAAACCTATTAATCTTAATTTTTTAAGAAGTGATTGTCGATCAGTTTACCTGCTGTAGACAGAGAATTTGTCTCTTCTTGGGTTTTCACACAGAGAGTAAGAGAAAGCCCTAACCTTTACGATGCGCTGCCACCTTTGTTCGTTAGCTTTAACCGTGAGGGAAACTACTACAAGAAATGTTACAGAAATGTTAGACAGAAGATTGGAATAATCTGAAATTTTTTAAGATGGCGAAAATAAGAACATAAGATAGTATTGTACCTCCTTTATGTCGCGGCTTATCCCAAATCTCATCACAATAAATGGCGAAAATAAGAGAGATTCAAGGAAATAGGAACAGTAATGGTTAAATCTCGAGAGAGATAAGACGGTTCGTCATCAAAGGGAAAGTAAGGTTAAGGGTTAAGAGAATGTTAAGAGTTGACACTATTAATTTATTTTGGTCTCTAGGAGAAATCGAGGTCACAAGATTCTGATTAACGGTGAGACTGAGCACATGAAAAATGATCGTGTGGTGATATTTAGCTATCAAAGTGCTTTAATTTTATTGGCTGTTAATTTAATTTTGGTTCTTTTGTCAATTAAACGTTTATTAAAAAATAATAGAATGATTTAAGTGCTTATTTGTATGAAACTTGACAATGTGATGTAGATAATAATGATTTGAGTGCTTATTGTCTTCACAATTAAAATTAAAATTATATTTAATGTATTTGTAACTTATGAAATATGTGACAAAAATAAACAACATACCTTAAGCTTTATACCCTAAACCATTATGTCTTTGTAATTTAGGTTTGTAATGTGGACACAAACATAAGATTAACATTAAGTGTACTTGAGATTTCATGTTAAAAAAGTATGTGAGAATTCATATGTAAAGGAGTTTGTCATTTGGCCAAGCTATTACACTTCCTTGAGCATCAGCCATGATTTGAAGTTCTGTATTAGTTCTCCAAAGTGGTGCTCTTCAATCAGTGGAACATCAACCCATATCTTGCTTGCATTGGGCCCAAGAGGAAAAAGTGAACTACACCCTCTGGATTTGTTGAGAAAACTCAGACCTTCCGCAACCTTTTCCCCAGATCCTTAGCAATCTAAGAGGATGCACTTCTTTTTATCATTCTTGTTGGTGTTCGAACTATTATTTGCAGTCTAAAAATAAAAGATCAAACATCAAATCATTCAGCCGCATAAAGAAATCCAAACAACATTCTAACATTTCAGCATAATTCTAGTTATCAAACTAAAAGAATGCATCTTTCTCTGCATGAATATCCACTTTGGAAAATTGATAAACTTGATCCCTAAGTTGAGCAGCTTCCTCCAAATCCAAAGATGATAGTAATTTCCATATCATATTATAGGCAAAGACTCGTGAGGAGTCATGTAAGTATCTCAACCCTACTTCTCCTTCATCGCTAGGCAAGCACACACTATCCCTTGAGACTTTAGCCTTGTTGTTGCGATTTGTTGATCCTAACCAAAAGAATGTACCACATAGCCTTTCATTTTCATCGAACACCAACTGGGGATTCTGAAGTTTGAGCACCTAAAATTGATAGTAGTAGTTACTATAGACTTATTTAGTTGCAATCGACCACCAAAAGATAGGGATTTGGTGGCCCATACTAGCATTCTTGATCTAGTTTTGTCAATCATGGGCTCATAGTCTTACGAAGACATGGCATTAGTAGTCAAAGCGATACCAAAATACATGAGTAGAAGAGATCCAATTGTTAACCCTGCAATAATTGGTGAGCACATCATTGCCCTTTCCAGCGACAAAGATTGGCGACTTGGCTGTATAAATGTGTAACCCCGACATAACTGCAAATTACTTCAGTTTCTCGAAAATATCAGCTTAAAAAGCAAGTGAACCATCAGAGAATACAAGAATGTTATCCACAAAACTATGATAGGTAAGTCTTACTGCTCTACGTGATGGATGAAATTGCAGAATGGTATAAGAATTTAGATAGAACATTATTCACTATAACATATAAATAAGGAGATAGACATAAAGCTGTCAAATCTCTGAGAACTTGTAAAGAATCCTTCTAAATCGTCATTCACAAACTGTTAAAGAGGTAGTGGAGATGCAGGTGTAATCCTTACATCTGAAATTCACATGGCTCATAAGACGTCAACAATGAAAGACCAATTATTAGTGTCAAACACTTTGGAGATGTCAAATTTTGATAACACAATGGGCACAAACTGACTGCATATGATAATATTTGGCTAACTCGGTATCCAATAAAACATTCTCCATCAATAACCTGGATTTGATGAAAGGGAAATTGTATAGAGAACTCACAACGCACTGTTTTGATCGAAACGCGTCGATCCAACACTTCGAACACTAGTTTTATTAAAGGTTCTCTTTTCTACAAAAGACTCACTTTGTTGGAATTACTCTCACATATTTTAAGATAGGCACTAACCTAAAACTAGTCAGCAATCCAATACAAAAACTCTCACAAACAGAACACTGAGATTTTTTCTCTCAATTGAAAATACTCTCCCAATCTTTCTCAAAGGTTGGTGGCTCTCAAAAACCTAACTCACTTTTTTATATGTCTTCTTCATAAACTTAGACTCTCTTGAATCACACAAAAGAAGAAATCTTTTTGATAAAAAAAATTTATATTTCTTCAATACAACAATTTGACATTTTTTCATAAAGGTAACTTTGACATTTCTTGAGAAAGACAACTTTACATTTTAGTAGATCAAATACTCATCCAACTCAACTAAAATACAAACTTTTATTAATGACAAGATAGTTAATACATAGTATATAGTATTATTATGGAATTAAATACGATCATCTAAAAAATTGAATAAGATTTAGTTTGGCACCAAAGACTTAGTTTGAATCTCACTCTACTCGAGTTTAAAAATTTAGACTATGAATAAGATTTTTTTCCATCCAATTGTTGATTGTTGGCAAAAAAGATGAATAAAATCACCAAACTCTACTTATTCTAGTCATTAAATGTTCTTGCTAATGTTTTAATGAACATTTTAAAAATTTATGTTCTTTCAATTGAAAATTTTCAGTGGTGTTATATATAAATTTTAAGCTTTAAAGTGACAAGCACATCCACTTTAAACCCTGAATATTTTTACTTCTACAATAAACCTCTAACATGGATGGTGTGATAATTTAAACCATAAAAATAGCACTTATATGGGCAAACTCACAAAATTTCTGTTAAAAATTGAGAAATTGATTATGTTTAAAAAAGATTAAAAATCCAAAAATTCAAAACTAAAATCAAGAATTTTTAAAAGTGATTCATACAATATTAAACTCAAAAAATCTACCAACATATTTCTAAAAAGAATTTAAAAAATCAAAAGAATTTCAAAATTTTTAATAAAAGTCCACGAAAATTTAAAAACATCAAAATAACAAAACTAAAAATTATTATTAAACAATTTACTTCTTTGAAAAAAAAAACATGTAACAAAAGACTCCGTAATCGAATATATTATTATAATAATGAAATAGATTTGTTTTTGAGTTTTTGAAACAATATAAGGTTTTTTTTGGAAAAAGTAAATTCTTTTAATAATAACATTTAATTTTTATTATACAAGATTTTTGAATTATTTGTTTATCTATATCAAATGTTTTTAATTGTTTTGATTAATTAAATTTTAAATGTCTAAAAACATTCTCAGTTTAATTTTTTTATATTATTTTTAGAATTCATAGATTCTTTTTTCATTTTTCTATAATTTTAAAGACTTTTTTAAACGGTTTTAAGAAGTGATTAGTTTTAAATAAAAGTTTTATAGTCTTGCACACAAAAATGTAATTTTGGGATTTAAATTACTAAGCTATCCATCGTAAGTGTTTTATGAGACTAAAAATTGTTAAGGTTGGAAAAAGAAATGGCTATCATTTAGAAAGTTCTTATCGGATAGTTTTATTTTAAAACTAATTTTTAGTTTACGTACTTTTTTTATTAATATAGATATAAAAACTTAAGAAAAAAATATTTAAAATGGACATGATTTGAGAAGAAAAAGGTATATTACTTACACGGTATAACATAATTAAAGTGATACAATTACAACTATAAATAAATTTTAATTGTAATATTTAATAAATTTATTTATAAACTTATTCTTAATAATATTTATATATGTTTGTTACGTATTGAATTGAGATAGTGGTTCATTATAGTTAATATCTGGTATCAGAGCAAGATTCATTAACAAAAGTGTGAGAAGAGAAGAGAGAGCCACGAGTATGGGATCTGAAGGGAGTAGTGGTTTTGTGCAGTCTGCAATTCCTAAATATGATAGAGATTATGATCATTGGAGTATGGTCATGGAGAATCTCTTCTGGTCCAAAGAGTATTGGATGGTGGTGAAGGAAGGATTTACAGAAGCAACTGCTGGATAAGAGGTGACAACGACACATAATAAAGCTTTGGATGAGTTGAAGCTAAAATATCTAAAGGCCAAAAATTACTTGTTTTGTTCTATTGATTGAACAATCTTGAAGACGATGACACATAAGGATACATCAAAGCAACTATGGGAGTCGATGAGGATGAAGTGTTAGGGAAACGCTCGAGTCCAAAGAGCACAACCCAATCATCTAAGAAGAGAGTTCGAGGTTCTATCGATGAAGTAAGGAGAGTCCATAAATGAATAATCAGTTCGAGTAATGGTGATAGCGAATGACATGAGAAATTTTGGATAGGAGATGTTTGATACCAAGATTGTTGAGAAAATCTTGAGAACTCTTATGGAGAAATGGAACTACATTGTATGTTCCATTGAAGAATCAAAGGATATTGATAGTTTGTTTGTTGATGCCTTCCAAAGTTCATTGTTGGTGCACAAACAAAAGTTCAGAAGGAGCAAGCTTTGGCTGTGACCGTGAATGAGTACTATGGAGGGAGAGGAAGAGGAAAAAACGGAGCCTCAAGAGGATGAAAAGGGAGATGAAGAGGAAGACAATAGAATAGGGAAACAGTGGAGTGTTATAAGTGTCATAAACTTGGACACTATCAGTATGAATGTTTAGATCTTGAGAAAGCACAATATCCAAAAGTATAAGAAATAAGGGACTATTACTGATGGCATATATCGAATATGGAGAGCAACATAACGAGAATTTTGTGTGGTTTCTAGATTTAGGTTGTAGTAATCACATGTGTGGACACTCGTCTTTGTTTAGAAAGTCTGAAGCACGATTTACTCCCACATTGAGGTTGGGAAATCATGCACAAATAACAGTGGTTGGAAAAGGGAGTGTAAGGTTGTGCATTCAAGGAGTTGATTATATGGTGCAAGATGTCTTCTATGTACAAAATTAAAGAACAATCTTATTAGTGTAGGAAAACTTCAGGAGAAGGGTTTGGCAATGCTTATTGAACAAAATCAATGCAAGATCTATCATCCAATGAAAGGTCTCATTATTCACAGTAATATAACTACCAATGGAATGTTTGTATGTCTTTCTCACATGCAAGAATGTACTTAAGAATTGTGTCTTCAATCGGATACTTAGAGTTTAGCTCAATTTTGGCATCGTCAATTTGGTCACTTGAGCTACACAGGACTGAGAACGTTGAAGCAGAAGGGTGTGGTATACATGGCTTGCCAATATTCGCTGAGAATGAACCGGTATGCACTAATTGCTTGAAAGGGAAACAACGTAGGGACATTATTCAAAAGCAAGTTGTTTGGAGGTCCTCAACGATTTATGAGAGTGTATAAAACAGATGTGTTCCTAGTCTTTAAACAATTTAAAAGCTGTAGTGGAGAAGGAAACGGGTATGTATGTTAAATGTCTTAGAAGGGATCGAGGAGGAGAGTATACTTCATATATCTTCAGTGATTTATGCAAGGAACACGATATCAAGACACAACTAACTACTGCCTCACTCCACGAAAAAATGGTGTTGCAGAGAAAAGAAATGGGACTGTCATAAATATGGTACGAAGTATGTTGGTGGTGAAGAATGTTCAAAAAATCTTTTGGCCAGAGGCAGTTCATTGGGCCTTCTACATTCTCAATAGGTGTCCAAAGAGTGCAATCAAAGATGTTAAACTAGAGGAAGCATGGAGTGTAGTGAAACCATATGTGATGCACTTGAGGCTATTCGGGTGTTTTGAACACGCACCTGTCCCTGATGCTCGAAGAACTAAGTTGGAAGATAAAAGCAGGAGTTATGTTTTATTTGGAGTAAGTGCATAGTCCAAAGGATACATAGTTTTTGATCCCATTAAAGGAAATACTACTATCAGCCGTGATGTCCTCTTTGAAGAAGATCAAAAATTGGAATTGGGAGAAAATCATAAAGAACATAATGAGCTTGATCTTGAGTGGTAAAATGAGCCAAAACAACTAGAGCATGTAATTAATGCACAAAAGAGAGAGGAGGTTGAAAGGCAGATGAGTCCTAATGATGTCACAATTATCACCAACATAGATTATGTAAATGAAAGCATCAGTCTTTATATCACTGCTGCCACCAATGTAGAGGTCCCTGAGAGTTCAAGAGTGAGACGTAACAGAAAAAACCATCATGGATGAGGATTATGTCATAGGATATGATGAAGAAGATAGAACTTAATTTGCACTCTTTAGTGAGGAGTTAATGCAATACATTTTCCTTGCAGGAATTGATCCAATTCTTTTTGAGGAGACTGTTCAAAATGAGAATTGGTAAGCAGCTATGGACTCATAAATTAACTCGACTAAAAGGAATAACACTTGGGTGTTAAAGGAGCCAAAAACATTGGAGTCAAATGGGTTTACAAAACCAAATTGGATCAGCATAGGAGCATTGAGAAGTACAAAGCATGTTTGGTAGCAAAAGGGTATGCTCATGATTGCGGGAATGATTATGAAGAGGTGTATGCTCCCGTAACTCGAATGAATACAATGAGAAGGATTCTTGCTTTGGTGGGTCAAAACAGATGGATCATATATCAACTTGATGTAAAATCAGCTTTTTCCAAGGAATAATCACAAAGGAGGTATATATGGAGCAACCAAAGGGTTCTAAACTGAGAGTTGCAAAGGATAAAGTCTACAAGTTTCACAAAGCCTTGTACGGACTTAAGACCAAATACATGCTTTAGCAAAATCGATACATACTTCTAAGAGATGAGATTTGAGAAGAATGTTATTGAACAAACATTGTTCACGAAACTTATGAAAATGGTAATTTTCTTATCATAAGCCTCTATGTTGATGACTTGATTTACACTGAAAACGATGAAAAGATGTTGAATAGTTTCAAAGCTGCCATGATGCGTGAGTTTGAAATGTCCTATATGGGAGATGAAATTTTTCTTGGTATTGAAGTGGTGCAGTCAGAGAAATTCATTTTCATCAATTAAAGAAAGTACACTAACGAAGTGTTGGAGAGGCTTCAAATGAATGAGAGTAATCCTGTTACAAATCCAATTATACTAGGTTTTAAAATTCATAGAGACAATAATGGTGTGAAAGTGGATGGTACTTTCTACAAGCAAATAGTTGGAAGCTTGATGTATTTAACTACCGTCAGACACTACATGTCCAAGCCAACCGAACTCCACTAAACGGCAACAAAAAGAATTCTTCGATACTTGAAGAAAACTGTTGGCTTTGGTATTTTCTATTAGAGGGAAGGTAACATGGAACTGGTAGGATTTACGGATAGCGATTATGCAGGGTGTGTTGAGGATAGAAAGAGTACCACTGGATACACTTTCATTTTAAGTCATGCAGTTGTAGCTAGTTCTTCACAAAAGCAACCTATCGTGACACTGAGCACCACATAATCAAAGTTTGTTGCTGCTGCAGCTTGTGCTTGTCAGATCATTTGGATGAAAAGAATACTAAACAAAATTGGTTACAATGGAATCACAAGTCCAATATTTCTATGTGATAATAGTTCGATTATTAAATTCTACAAAAATCTAGTCATGCACGCTAAAAGCAAACATATACATGTTCATTTCATTTTTATGGGATCAAGTGAATGAAGGAGAAGTGCAACTCAAGTTCTGTAATACACATTAGCAAGTTGCAGATATTTTCACCAAACCACTCAAATTGGAGAGATTTTAAATTTTTAGGGAGCACCACAATTTCTACCACGTTTGAGCTTTTAAGTTTACGTTATTGTTTTCATATTTTACGTTTTTCCGTTTAAGATGTATTGCTATATATGCCAAATACATTGTTTCAACTTGTTATTTCATAGTTAACGATGTTTATAACATGATATATGTCAAGACAAGTTAGTACATTTTGACAATAATAGAAATGCGTTCAATATCTATTAGCCCAAAAGAAAGGATATGTCACTACAAGAAAACAGGACAATTGCAATGCAAGATACCGTCGCAAAGATGTTGCAATAGGCAGTTGAGACAGCCTTGCGACATTGAGTAAGATGTCGCTATTTGTTAGTCGCTAGCCAAAAAAAGTCGTAGAGTTGTTTGCAAAGCCTGCAACGTACAAAGATGTCGCAAACCATTGCTAAAAGAAGCACCGCAAAAGCAAGGTAGATTTTGCGTTACTTTTAAGACATCAGTCCTTCCGACGTTTCTGCGACGCCGTCTCCTGCGACATTTAGAAATGCGACAGCTTTGCGATTTAGAAATAGCGAATCTTCTGCGACATCGAGTTCTGCAATGATTGTGAGGCATCTGCGACATTTATACTCTACGACGTTCTTGTGAATTCGTCTTTTTCAACGTTTGTGCGACATTGACTTTTTTATATTTTTAAAAAAGAATTAAAAATAAAATTTTAAAATAAATAAACTTAAAAATAATTTGAATAAAATTAAAATTAAAATTAAAAATGTTTTACAAAATATTCAAAAAGACTAAAAATTGTCAGATTTGTCCAAGTTGACCGAGGCGGTACCCGCATCTTCAGTGTTTATCTCCGGGAAAACATTAATTAACTTCGGGTCCTTCTTTGCCATGATAGACCACAATCGATCATATGTTGAAATCTTGTTTTTTGTCTTGGCTAGCTCATTGTTCGTCTGATCTAATTTGTGTTCGACGATTGACGAACTCGTTAGAAGCTCCAGAGGATTGAGAGAATCCTTGCGGCGAGATACACTGCTCAACCCTCGATCATAGGGAACTTGTTCCAAACAGTCTCCTTTTTTTACGGAGAGCGATATAAAAAAGTAATATATTTAAAACGTGACATAAATTAATATAAACTATAAATAAGAAAATGAATTTTAAACAACTTTACCTCGTCATATATTTGGTTCTTCTGTGCAGTGGATAATCCACCAGATGCAGAGCTCTCATCACTCCAATCTTGAGTCAGTTCCTGCAACTTTTCAGTAACATCTTTGTACAATTTCTCTAATTTTTTGTCCAAAAAACCCCATCCTTGTTCTTTTTGGTCAGGTATAGGGTGTTGAGATTATCAGGATGAGTATAATTTATGTAAAAATTAGGAATAAACTAAATCTAAAATATTGATCTGTTTGTGGGCTCAGGCTTTCAACGAAGTTCGGCCCGAGCAATGCTTATGCAGACCACTGCCATCTGGATTAGATAACCGACCCGCCCGACAGTTACCGCAAACGTTCTGAACCATCGATCAATGATGTGGAGGAGCGTCTGGGTAAAATTAGCGTACGGTTCTTCAAAATCCATTCAAAAAATTTCAGAATTGATATCGTCAATATCCCGTCGTCATCAAACCTACATATTTTAACTCAAACCAAAAAATAAACATTGATAGTAATAAAAGTATAAATAAAATAATTATAAGTTTAAAACATACCACAAAGTCTCTGGAGACGGTTCAGATGGAGATTAGAGGTATTTGTGGACGGGATTCGAGAGAATATCCTTGATACTCATCCCGGCAGCAGCCTTTGGTGTCAAGTCCTTGTAAGCTCCTGCAGGTGCATGAGCTGTATCGGCTTCTGGAGAAAACCACAGTTGAGGGCTGAAACTAACACCCGGTATAGGAGGAACCGATCTTGTGCCCCATCCCAGAGTCGATGGACCATTTGCACCAGCCTTAGGACGATATCTAATGTACAGATTATGACAACCAGACATCTGAAATCTTAAATCTAACATATACAAACAAAACACAAATCTTAAATCTAAGAAAGTAAAAAATGTTTCCTTACATTGAGAGGAGAAGTGGAGAGGACACCGAAGAAGAAGATCTTTGGTGGAGAGAAGAGGACACTGGAGGAGCAAGCTTCACCAGAAATCATGGAGGCAAAGAAACAGAAGAAGATGAGATGAGAGAAGAAGAAGAGAAAAGAAATGGAGATAAGAAGAGAACTTACCTGATGTTGAGAATGTGGCAAGACGTGGCGGCGGCGGTGAGACGAGGCAGCGAGATGAGAGAGAATAAAAGATTCGTGAAAATGGTGAGAAAAAAAGAGGGGAAAGAGAAACGGCGCAAAGGTAATAAGGGGATGGGCATCGTAAGGATGTCAAAATCCTGCGATGACATTAAGGTTTTTTGGAACTTACGACGTACGTGTCTAGCATATCGCAAGGATGTCACAAACATGCGACGCCTCTACGATGAGATTAGATTCTTTGAAGTTTGCGACATCCATGTGATGCTCTGAACCATGACGTCGCAGGGACGTTGCATGTTCCAATTTTTTATTAAAAAAATTTTAAAAAAATATATATATTTACCTTTCAAGAGCCCCTACATCTTCACTGTTTCACAATATATAATTGTGAGTTGCACGACAATGTGTGTGATTTTCCCAATACTTGTCCTCTTATTTCCCATTAAGCCTTCCGACTTGACTAAAGACTTCAGGAACCACAATGGCATATGATGGTGCAATCCCGTCATCGTTATATCGTCCTACTTGGGTTCGTTATGATGTGAAGTTAGAAGTTTCCTCTATCGTCCTACTTGGGTCCTTCCACTTTTGCTTGATTTTTTTTACCTTTCTCTTTTAGATGACCCATGAATCGCTCAAATGGGTACATCCAGCGAAATTGCACAGGTCCACCAAGAGCTGCATTATGTTACAGGTGGATTGGAAGATGTTCCATCACGTTAAAAAAGTGCAGGAGGAAATATTTTTTCCAAATTACATAGCAATATTGGAATGTTAGCTTCTAATTGAGTTATGCCATCTACCGTTAGTGTTCGTATACATAGATCCTTAAAAAGTGTTCTGATCCCTACAAAAGTTGATATTTACAATATATTTAAACTACATTTAAAATTAATATAATAAGAAAATGAATATTTACCGGCAAGCTCAAGTAATGCAAAAGGAAGTCTGCATGAATACATGACTATCATGACTCTTCATACTGGATATTTTTTCCCTTTCTCTATACATCTTGAGAATTTGGACACGTAACCATTGGAAAACTTTACAAACAATGAAATTCATGATATGCTTCAACGACACTGGAAATATTAGCATATATGCATCTGTAACCATATCATGATACATATTTCCTTCTAGATGATCATAGTTTTCAAACATATTTTTGTCATAACAATAATTAACATTATCATGACTAGGTCGATCATCAACATCAACACCCGTACTACTACGTCTGGTACCCAAACTGTACCCTTTCCCATGTGAAAACCACATATAATAGTTAGCATTAAATCCTCTATTATATACATGTCTTTCATCATATCGATATTCAAATATTTCTTATTCCACACTTTATACACGGACAAAAAATGTTACCGTCATTCGGAGTAAATATGTTATTAGCCGACTGATTATGAATGCTCGCAACTCATCTTGAAAGTTCTTTGTCACTTCTCCAGTCTCCATATCTTTTGGATTATATATTCATCGTCGTAATGCGAACACTTCATGTAACGAAATCATTTCTTTTACCAATTAAAAAAATGAAATTTTTAATTCTAAACAAAAAAAAAATTCCAAATTTTTTTTCCCTCTCTTGCTTCTGTCTCTCAATGTTTATGATTTGGTGTAGAGAGTCTCTCTTATAGAAGGCTATTTATAGGGAAAAAGAGAAAGTATGTTATGGAATTGCGATGCTGTTATCAAACATCGCAAAGCCCTCGTAAGGATGTTGCAAACAAAAGACTTCTTGCAATACCAACGCAGAATTGCTACGCTTTTGCGAGGCATAGTCTGACGTAGCAAGAGTGTTTCAAATGAATCGCAAAGATGTCGCAATCTTGCAACTTCTCTGTTGCGTCGCATATTTGAGACACCCTTGCATCGGCTCAATAAATGTAGCTAACGTATTGCAACATAGTAGCAATTTTGCGTTGCCTTTTAGGCATCGTAATTTGGCGTCGCAATTTCTCTGTTTTTGTGGTTGTATGTGTTCAATAAAAACAATCATCATTAGAATATATTATCATATAGGCATAAGAAATTATTATTTATAATGTAGATTTTGATTTTGATTTTAGAATTTTTCAACCAATCAGGATTTCATAAAATAATTTTTTCTTAAGTCCAACAATGTTTTTCTCGTGTTACATGCTACCCATTTTAGTTTTTAGTTTTTGTATGCTTTTATATAAACTTCACAAACTAGATTCCAAAAATCAACATGAACTTTTCCAAAAACTAAAATCTAATTTTTTAGAAAAAAAAAATCTGAAAAAAAAAACACTAAATCGAAAATCTAAAATTTTGAAACTAAAATCTAAAAACTAACAACAAAAATCAGAAAGATGGAAACTAATTATCCGATCATAGCTATAGTTCTTTTAAAATTTGTTATAATATAAATATTATATTGATTCATGTCATGTTTTATAATTATATAATATATATATGAACACCTGATAATAATTAATTATAATTATTATTCACAACAAAAAAATTATAGTATATTTTTAAAATTTAGGCCATGAATAGCAAATTAGTTTCTAGTTTTTAGATTACCCAAAAACTGGTTTTTATACTTTTAAAGAGAATCTAGAAAACAAAAACTTGAATAGTAAATTATAATAAAAAAACATTTTTTCAAATTTTAAAAAATAATTTCTTAAAAACTTAAATGGGTAGAAAAAGAGTTTGTAAGAAACAAAAACTAAAAAAATTTTAAAAACTACCAAATATTTGACACCTTAATATTAAATAGTTGAAACATGTAAACTAGAGGTAGTGTTTTTTTTATTATTATTCTTAATCACTAAAATATAATCATGTGGAATGATGGGATTAAAAACCCACTAGATTAACTGTGAAATATAAAAATAATAGACAATAATAAAACTTTTTTTTTGACAATGATAAACATACAGCAAATAAACAACCAAATTACAAACCCGACACTCGGCCTAGTTTAGACAGAGCATCAGCTTTATAATTTAACTGTTTCGGAATAACCGATAAAGAATAGGAAGAAAACATTAGACTAAGCCTGCGAAACTCCTCCTGTTATGGTAAAAATGTCGGCCACTCCTCGGGATGCTGGATTATAGAAAAGAATGTCTCGCAGTCCGTCGAGATCTCTATTACATGAATGTGTAACTCCACAAGCGCTCCCAAGACCCATAGTACTGCCTCGACCTCCGCATGAAGATATGATATACATCTATGGATCCAGATGGATCCCCAACATATTATTTCCACCGAATCTGGAATGCAAACCCAACCAACCCCCGTGTAGAGACCAGTATCCTTCCAGGACGCGTCCACGTAACATTTATAGCCCCTGGAATTAAGATTGGCTGTGGTAGGGAATATCAAGGGTGACTTGAGCATCTCAAAGTTGGTTACCCTTATCTCACGCGGAATTGTAATACCCTGTCGGGCCAGAGACCACTCATTATGCTCTCTTACAGCCCTATCTATGATAATGCGAGGGTCGAGATCATCTTGTGTGAAGCAAAACCCATTACGCGCTTTCCAAATATGCCAAATAATCCAGGGAAAACTGTCAAACTCGGCCTGATGTTTCATTCCCGAAAACAAATAATCCAAATTATACCAAACTGAAACTCCCGGAAACACCCCCGGGCGACTGGGTATAGCTGATATAGCCCACACTTGAACTGTTGGTGGGCATTCAAATAACACATGATAAATTGACTCTACATCTGCCCCACATCGCAAACACCTAGTATCCTGACCAATACCACGTTTTGTCAAATTTTGATATACCGTTATACATTCGGACAACGTTTGCCAAATGAAATGTTTTATCTTTGGCGGACAATCTAACTATCAACACTTTTTATACAATAAATCAAAAGAAGGACCATACCGTCGTGGATCCAATTCTTTTAGTCTGCCCGCCATTTGATATTCAGAGTTGACCGTATATCGACCTGACGCCGTATAATGCCATCTCCAATAATCCCTCCTTTGACAGACCGGTAATCTGATTGCCAAAATCAGTCTCACGTCATATTGCCCAAAAATACTGACGAATCAGCATCTCATCCCACTTACCCGTTTGTTGGTCTATAAATTGGTCCACCGTTACATCTGAAAATATGTGTAAATTTGATCTTATCATGGCCCTTGGGTTAACATCAGGTATCCAAGGATTCTCCCAAATCCTAATTTGTTTACCATCCCCTGGTTTCCTAATTAAACCTTGTGCCAGTTAAGGTCGTGCCTACATAATACTCCGCCAGCCATACGACACTGGTCCACAAACAGTTGCCTCCATAACACATGTGTCCTTATAATACTCTCCCTTCCAGACTTTCGTCAGAGGGAATCTGGAAATTCCAGTAACCGCCACACTTGTTTAGCCAGCAGGGCCGAATTAAAATCCTCTAATATTCGGAAACCCAGCCCACCACAAGATTTCAGGTTACATAAATCCACCCATTTTTTCCAATGGATACCCGAGTAGAACCAGAATTGGACCACCAAAAATTAGTTATGGCGGACTGAACTCATTACATATGTTGGTAATGCCGTCAGAATAGACTTAATCAAAACTTATTTCCCTGCTTTGGATAAAAACCGGTTAGACCATGTAGCTACTCGCGCCTATAACTTGTCAGCTACAAAAGCAAAAACATGTGCTCTAGATCTCCCAACAATCTCCAGAAGCCCTAGATACTGCCCTAAACCACCTATTTTACTAATCCCAAAATTTGTTGGATTTCTGTTTGAACAGCCGACCCAACCCGCATATAAGAATCAATTGTGAAAATGCCACTAAACATTGAAACTAGTACTTTTAAATTGTTATTAGATTTCAGTATTTTCTTTGTCAATTTGTCTAGTTATTTTTTATCCCAAAAAAATTATAACATTAGTGTTTTTATAATGTAAGTAGTTAGTAAAATATAGAAAAGTTACAAAAAAAAAATTGTAAATGGGAATCATACTAAACTGTGATTTAATATTTTTGTTTCTTAATTCTCAAAATTAGAGTATAATTTAGTATAAATAGTGTAATTTAATAAGTTTTAAAAAACAAGAAAATACTTAGCAGAGGCCCTCTATGTCATTTTAGAGAGAGATTTTTATCTGCAGAGTATTCATCCCGGCGAAGAACCATCACAGCTTCTCTTCTCGATTACAGATCTTTCAAAGATAGGAGTGCTTTCAGATCTACAATTGGATCTCATCATCTGCATGGCGGAGCTTCTATCGGGTGGACATGTGGCGGTGATGATGTTGATGTGTTACTTTTTGGGTTAGATTAGGTGTCACTTTTTTCTCGGCATGCTTTTGTCCAAAACCTAATTTCCACGTTAACTATATAAACCTAATTTTCTTAATGAAATTTTTCGAAAAAAAACCCTGAAAATAGCTAAATATGTATAAATAGTGTAAACATTTATTAAATGTCAAAACCAAAAATGTCAAAACCAAAAATGCCTAAATCTACAAAAATCCCAATTTTTAATAGTTATGTAATACATAACTTTTTCCACCTTTAATATTTTTTTGGAATCTTTTGCTTATAATTGGATTGATAATCCAATCTATAGACAAAATTTATTTCTTAAAATCCATTTTTCTCTCTCTTTATATTAGGATAGAATCAAACCACAATGTTTGACGATCTATAACTATTAAAACTAAACGTGTTTTACTGAAAATATTCAACAAATAGAAAAAAAAAAAACGTTTGCAATATTATTTTTAAAGTAAAAGTGAAGTAATAAACTGAAGAAGCAATAGAGGAAAATGTGGAGTATATTTTGGAGTAAAATATGGTAGAATAGGTTAGAGATTCTCTAAATAGAGGAAAAAATGCTAATAAAGAGAAGAATAGGATGACAAAAATAAATTTTATAACTTTAATTAATAAGGGTTTGCCGCATTTTTTCCATATACTTATTTATTTTTCAGTTTTTCAACACGAACTTTTGGCCTTTTTATTTTGGACCAAGAATTTTATTTTTCCTTTAGATCCATACATATATTTAGAGTAGTTACATATACTATTAAGTACGCAATTAAATTACAAAAAATGATTACTGTTCCTAAAATTGTGATTTGGATTATGCGATTACGTTGTTTTGGATAATTATTTGGTAAGACAAAGTGTTAAAACAATGTTGTTTTGTATATGGAAAAAAAACTCACCTTTTAAGTAGGAGAGAATCATCAGGAGGAGCTTCGGAGGCTCGAATCCCGGTTTTCCTCATGCTCATTATCGATCATTCCCAGACTCTTGAATCATAAGGCGGACGCGCTGGCTAGGATAGGTAGGATGTCCGGTTTGTATTCTTGACGTCTCTGCAATTGTTTTCTATCGTTGACAAAAAAAAATAGGAGAGAATCATCTTCTCTTTCTCCTTATCATGAAATCGAAACTAAACCTAAGTAACAGAGAACAAAGAAATCGAATTCGTGATTCTAAAATTAGGGTTCTTGTAATAGCTTTGGTTTTTGTCCAAGGATTGAGAACCAATATCAATTGTAACTAGAACTCGTAACAAGAACACAAGATACTTTTGGCAATTAAGATTGCCTATTTTGGCTTTTTCATTTAGTTTAAATAGAAAGTACATAAGTAAATTGGAGCATAACTCCCATAACGTGGAAATAGGGAATGTGCAGAGTTGTTCCTAAACATTAGGACCAAGTCTCTATTATTATAACGGAAGCAAAGAATGACTCGAACCAACCACAAGTAGTATTGGTCTGTAATCCGGTCTTGGTTCGATGATCGCCGGTTCGGTTCACTTACAGATGCTATCTCAGTACTCCCATCGTCAAAAATAACATTTTACTCAAGGTTCAAGGTTGGAAAGCTGTCTTTTATCTGTTGTACTGATTCCCATGTAGCCTCTGAGACAGCAAGATCATGCCACTTGACCAGAACTTCACAGACAGAGTTACTCTTCTCCAAACATATTCGATGTTGAAGTATGTAAGCTGGATGAAGACAGGCTCAAGACCATACATAGCTTTGAAAGGAGACAAACTAGTGGAGCAGTGAGAGGTGGTGATGTACAAGTATCCAGACCATGAAAGCAAATAGCTCCACTATTTTGGTTGTCAGCAAGAAACAACGCAAAAACTACTCCATTCGATTCACCACCTCTTTTTGGCCATCAGATTGTGGATGATATGTTGACGACATGTTGAGCTTCGTACCTGATGTTCGCCACATCTCTTTCCAAAATCGCTGACAAAGATAGGGTAACGATCACTTACAATTGAACGTGGAATGTCATGTAGCTTGACAACAAACTCAATAAACTTGGTTACCACAGATCAAGCCGTGTAAGGATGGCAGAGAGGAACGAAGTGTGCTTCCTTCATTAGCCGATATACCACACCATGATTATGGTATAATGATTGGAAGAAGGAAATTCATCGATAAAATCCATTGAAATATCTTTCCACACACGATCATGTATTGGTAATGGTTAAAGAAGACC
This sequence comes from Lepidium sativum, assembly GCA_023374145.1. Taxonomy (NCBI): domain Eukaryota; kingdom Viridiplantae; phylum Streptophyta; class Magnoliopsida; order Brassicales; family Brassicaceae; genus Lepidium; species Lepidium sativum. The sequence continues at coordinate 6,428 of JAKUCM010000687.1, read as the reverse complement.
TGTAAGTGATAAGCTTTCGTACTTTGCATGTTGGCATGTATCATAGTTAGCGACGTATTCACCGACTGAACGGTGCATAGCTGGCCAATAAAACAAATGAGCAAGTCTTTTGAACATTCGAAATACCTGAGTGTCGCCCATGTATTGTGGCTAGTCCAACATAACTTGAGTGTTTTCCTTATCCACTTTGACACCATCACCTGAGATTATATGACCCAAGTACTCTAGCTCATGTTGTCCGAATTCACACTACTTTCGTTTGACATATAGACTATGTCGCTGTAGTAGCTGCATAACCAACTTAACATGTTCCCAATGCTCCACCCATAAATGACTATACACAAGTATGTCGTCAAAGAACACCGTAACGAACTTGCGAAGGAGTTCACGAAACACATAATTGATTAATGTTGTCTTGTGGATGTTAAGGGCGTGAACTCGCACTTGGCGGGACCTGGCAGTAAGATCAAGTTTGGTAACTATTATGGCACCGTGAAGCTCATCGAGCATATCATCAATTGTCATTGGAAATCTGTCTTTCACAGTGGCTACATTGAGAGCTGGAAAATCTGTACAAAACCTGCAAGACCCATCCTTCTTCTTAACTAGTAATACAAGCGACGAGAACGGACTAGAACTTGGTCGAATCAACCCTGAATCAAGCATCGCATGAACATGTTTCTCGATTTCTTCCTTCTGAAAGTGACCATAATGGTAGGGCCTGACATTCACAGGGTATGGCGCTTCCTTGAGGACGATTCGGATGTTCAATTTCACGAGGTGCTGGCAATTTTGTCGGTCTCATAAAAACTGAATTAAATGTCTGAAGAAGAGAATTCATCTCATATGTCGTGGCTTTAATTACGACACTTTTTTCCAGTTTCCTATAGTGATTGCAAAACAGGCTTGACCCAACTTAGCTTCCTTCTTTATCTCCTTTGGTTGGGCGTTACTTATATGTTTTGATTTCAGGCCATGAATTATTTTCTCTTCTCCGGTCCACTAGAACTTCTCGTAATGGGCATTCCATTAACACACTGTCGGCCCAAGTGTTTGGCAGAGTTTGGATGACTAACTTTTTAACGTGAATTGATTTGTAGAAGGAACAGAGCTATTAGGAGAAACAATTCTCACATAATCTTTCCCAGCCTTACGGCTTGTTAATAATCAAAAGGTTATTTGGTAGTTCTTAAATTGTTGGTCTATCTTTGCTTGCAGAAGGATTCGGCTTACATTGTTTTCATTTTGCTTGCAGAAGGAATGTATGTTTAAGGAGCAGAAAACCCCTGACCCTTTGTCCCCAACATTGAAAATTGTTAGGAACCATGAGGTTAGTAGTCAGTTGCAAACTCCATCGCAAAGTCCTACTGTGGATTTGGAGTCAACGTAAGAAAATACCCAGTCCGCCATCATAAGTCTGCAAGAAGGAGACCGCGAATGTCAAATTTTGTATATATGGAGGATGTGCTATCCAAAGCATCTAGACCACGTTCTCGCGCTGTGAACCAAGTAGTTTGTTAGAGCTTAGTATTAGTATGATGAACTTTTGGTAAGTTTGGTAGAGATAAGTATTAGTGTGGTAGACTTTGGTTGATCTTTGGTAGACTTTGGTTGATCTTTGGTTTAGTTTTAGCAGACTGTGTTACTTATAGAATAATGTTTTGGTATGAATTCAGAAATCACTATTTGAAGGAAGATTTGTGGTTAAGCGTCTCATAGACGATGCCATAGCGCCTACCTTATACGATCCATTCGGACCAATATAAAAGTCCAAACTAAAGCGGTTGTGTAACCTTGTGAGACGCAAATTGCAAGTCCCTTATATTTTCTAGTTTTATTGTACAATAACATGTACTATTGTGGTGTTTGCTAATCACTGACACTTATAGGGATAACTCGGTGGATGACATCAGTTCTTTAGCTGAGTTCTATTGTAAGTTGCTAATGCCTAGACGTATGTGATCACAAGATTATTATGGCTAGTTAACGGATCTGGTAAATTCCTTGAACTTATCTTATTTTTCTCTTGATAGACTTTGGTAGACGTTTGGTTGCTTATATTACTCTTAGCAGACTTTGGTTGTGTTAATATGTTATATTTTTTTGCAGGATATGACTAGCGTTATGAATATGCTTGTTTAAGACATATGAAAACTTCATCTCCGTACAATAGTGATAGGATAACATTCATTGATCCTTCCTTATGTGTTTACTGGTGTTTGCAGTACGAGGCCTTCACGACAAACCCGCATAAGTATATGTTTAAAGATTTTATGCGCCAAATGTATACCGATAGAGCCCATTCATGGTGTCCAACGAACAAGCAGTGGTATCGAGATATGGACACATTTTATATTGCTCATAACATCAACAATATCCATTGGGTAGCGTTAGAGATCGATTTACTTCTAGAGACCGTTGAAATCCACGATCCTGCCATCTCAGCTTTAGCGCATCAAATATTGATTGACTTTGTGAGGTATGGTTGATCTTGGTTGTCTTCAATAAATTGTTTGGTTGAGTTATTGTTAATTTTGGTAGACTTAGTTGAGCTTCCACAACCAGAGACAATTTCATCCACATATCCTTATCCGCGTTTTCAAAATGTTGATAAGGAGGTATTGATTACCGCGTCACAGGGGTCGTTTTTGCAATGGAAGTAATTAACTTTCTATTTGGTTTCAATTAACTTTGTATTTGATTCACTTAACTTTGTGTATAACTAATTACGGAAGTAGTTAACTTTGTTAATATAGTTTGCTTCAATTAACGCTTCCTGTACATGTCCGAACATTATGTCTCACACCTTTACATCGCGAACAAGTAGTCATTTTTCTTGGGCGTTTTGCCTTTAATAAGCTCTCAAACCAACATTTCATATGCGAGTTCTTTGGCCTACTAGGTTGGTTACGTATAATAGGAGGTAAACAAACTTTACTAGCCACCTCTTCAGGTATTGGAAGTGTTGCATCTCTTGGCATCACACATTCGACATATGCATGGTACAAGTAACTTGTATAATAGTAAAGATCTATGAGTTCGATCTTTGAACGTTGTCATGCTTCTGCTACGGCTAAGGCGTGCATACAAGGTATTTTATCCACGTCAAACTTTTTGCAAGAGCATGTTTTTCCGTCAAATTAACCACATGTGATGAGGTTGAGCACATGACAACAACTTCATGCTCAATATTTTGCACATTGTATTGTGTTGCTTCTAGGAGTGTATTCTGCATGGCCAAATAAGAAAAAAATTAATGTCTACCAAACTTTACTAAAGTCTACAAACCTCAACCAAACTCTACTACACAGATACCCAAGATCTACCAAACTCAACCGAACTCAACCAAACTCTACTATAGTCTACCAAGCTCAACCAAACTCTACTACACGGTTATCCAAGATCATACATCCACCAAACTCAATTAAACTCAACCAAACTCTACTACACAGATATCAAAGATCAACCAAACTCCACCAAACTCTACCAAACTCAACCAAACTCTGAAATGCCATACCTTTAGAAGTTTTTCGATTGATGGTGTGAGAATGGTCGTCCTAGCCACCACCTTTTCCCTCCTCTTTGAAAACCACCTTGTTAACATTGCCTTAATGGCATCTATAAGATACACAATAGGGAAACTTCACACTTTAGCTGACGCATGATTGATAGATTCTGTAATGTTTGACGTGGTGAAATTGTATCTATTCACTGGAAAATGTGCACGACTCCACAAACTAACATCTGCCTTTACAAATACTCATAGAGCCTTCGATTGAGTATCTCTATTTGGCCAAAGATTGCATTAAACTCGTCGCGCCTATATGCAGTTGTATCTTTCTTAAACAGCTTAAAGGACTCTCCTCCTTTGAAATTTGACAAAATATTTTTACATAGATGGTAAGTGCAAACCCCCCGAGCGGCTGATACAACGAGTTTTAACCCTATATTCTATTACAAGTGAACATCAAACGAAATAGTATTTAGGGATCAAATCCACGAAGAACCAAGTTACACTCTCAATTCATATTGAATCACAAGCTATATCAATCGAATAAAGGAAGTGAATTCTAACAACTTATTTGGGAATGTAATCAAATAATTAAGGCAATTGGATGTCGGGTATTCATTCGGGAGTTAGAATTCTTGTCAGGGAAACTATTCAAGGACTACCCTAATCTTATTCTCAGCTTAAACATAAGTAAAGATAAACCAACTCTCGTTGAATCTACCTCTCAATCAATAATCTAAAGGTCCTAACTCTCGTTGGTTTCAGATTACAAATAGGCTTTCTCGTTTGGGTTCAATTACCCACAATCCAACCTAGCATCAACTCTCGTTGGTAGTGAAGGAATCGATCTTCTAATCTAGTTCAAGTTCTTAACAATCTTCTAGAAAGTTAACAACCTAAAATCATTGACTAGGTGATCAGGCTAATCTATGCATTAGATTCGAGTATTAAAAGGAGAATCATCTACTAATCAATCCTATTTGTTCCCCAACAATGAATTCCAAAACCCTAGAATCCCTAGATCCGATCTAAGATCTACTTAGACATTGAACAACAAATTTGGCAAGTCATGATGAACTGAAATTGAAATTGCATAAAGATAGAATAAAGAGGATTCAGAAATTCTTCTCAAGTATGAAGAGATCTTCTTCCCAGCTTAGAAACTCTCAAAACTCTGTAAAGTTTTGTTCTCCAATATAAAAAGACTGCTTCCAATAAAAATAGGAAAAAGAGTATTTATAGGGCCCAAAACAAGGGTTGAAAATCGCAAAATTAGGTTTCTGCGAAAGGCTAGGATCGATCGAGCACTAGGCGATCGATCGATCCCTTGGATGATGAGTCGATCTTCTCAGAAACCAAGTCGTTCTTCAGATCATGCGCATAATCCTCTGAGATGACTGATCGATCGATCCTTAATAGATCGATCGGTCCTTCCTGTGGAGAATGATGGAAAATGCTTCAAACCTCTCCAAAGTCCACCTTCAAACATGATTCCAACTCTGAACGTTTTTGACCTGAAATCTCAATAAAACATAGACAAATTTCTCAAATATAACTGTAATAATGAGCTCAAAACCGACAAAATATGAGGAACATCAGCGGCAAGCGGATACACTTTTGTTATTGCCTTGGTTATTGATTTATGCTTATCTGAAATAATGGCCAACTATCGATAATCGGAATCGTGCGATTGAGTTGTCTAAAAAATTATTCCCAAGATTCATCACTTTCTATATCCACCACATCAAAAGCCATAGGGAAAATTATGAAATTCCCTTCTTCCCTCACTCAAATAAACAATATCAACATCCAGCAATACATCAATGGAACCACATCAAATTAAAATCAAGCCTAAAAATTTCAAAATTTCCCTAAAAATTCTCCTTCAACCTAACGAGAAATCTCTAATCGAAATTTAACAATCCACACAGCAAGAGGGGTCGAATCTATGTAAGTATGAGGCATATGTATAAGTTAATCAATGAAAACCAACCAAGAAAACAAGTTTCCCTTTTACCCAATTCATCATCCAAATCGGATAAAAAAATTCAAATTAAGAGGGCATACCTTGCAGATTGGAGTTATAAACCACAAATTCAGATAGATGACAAGATTTTAAGTGGATTAGGCTTTTGAATCGTAAAAATCGGACGAAAAACAAGAGAGAAATTGAGTTTTTAGAATTTTCGCAAATAGGGTTTCATATAAAGTAACTGCTCTGTGCGTTTAAGAAGACGAACCTGGGTCGGGGATCGATCGATCCCCGATTTGCTCAAACGATCGATGCTCTTACCGGCGTTGCTCGATCGATCCTTACCTGCTCGGTCGGGCAGTGGATCGTGCGCAAATCTCCTTATTTTACTCGATCGATTCGCCTTTTTTTACGTCGTACCCTGGATCGTGCGGTAACTTTGCTCGATTGATCCATGCATACTCAGTCGTGCATTGGATCGTGTGCATTTTGTGCTTGATTGGTCAGTCTTTGCTCATCTAGTCGGCTAACGGATCGTGTGCTACTCATCGATTGATCGATCCATGCATTTTCAGTCGAGCAATGGATCATGCGCAAAACCCTGATCGGACGATGCCTTGTATCCTTGATCAATCGATCCTGGGAAGATCGATCGATCTATACCTTCGAGAACTCCCTACTTAAAAACACCAAAAACAAAATCAACCGAAAAGGAAAAATGAGAAACAAATTACGTAATAGTGGGTTGCCTCCCACTCAGTGCTCTTTTACAGTCATTAGCTTGACTCGAACGCTATTCAGATGGCGGAGCTGCTTGAGTGAGGTTTTCTCACTCCTTGGACACTTATCTCCTCAATAGTGAACCTTTTCAATTGTTCATCTTTCGTGTGTATCGTCATTCCTGATGCATCCAGCAATGCATCAGTTCCATCGCGACCTATCTCT
>JAKUCM010000686.1:0-35503 GCA_023374145.1 Lepidium sativum | reverse complement strand
CACTTCACCACTTTTCATTCACTCTTCTGAAGAATAGAGAGAAACTCTCTCATCTTCTCCGCGTGAAAACCCAAAAATCAGAGATAAAACTCGATCATCTCTTTTCCTTGTTCTTCATACAAGACCATCGAAGACCCAGAGAGACTTCACCATCTCCACTTCCCTTATCTTCGCATGCATGAACTCCGACAATCACAGAGTAAGTTCTCTTACCACCTTCTCTGTTTTCCTTCTTCTTTGTTCATTCTTCTTTTATTTAAAAAAAACGAACCCAGGAGAGACTCAAACTATCTCTTCTGATTCCCTCTTTGACATGCATGTTCGCCGAAGAGACTATCATAGTCACTATCACGGAATCCCACAATTTTCTTGATTTTATTTTTCTTGAATGTTAGGCTTAGATTTTTTGCTTGTTTCAAATATCTTAATATCCATCTTACCGCACTCCAATGTTCTGTGTCAGGATTGCCCATGAAGCGACTAACAAGACCCACATCATATGCCAGATCCGCACACAATCCTACCATCGCATACATCAGACTTCCCACCGCACTGGCATAAGGTATGTTCACCATCTGGTTTTCATGATTCTTAGCACTAGATAAGTTGAAATGAGAACCCATAGGAGTGTGAACTGTTTTATTCTCTGACTGACTGAATGTGCTTAAAATTTTCTCAATATAAACCTTCTGAGATAATCTCAGAATTCCATTCACTATGTGCCTTGTAATATCCATACCAAGTATTTTCCTTGCACTTCCCAAATCCTTCATTTCAAACTCTCCGCTTAATAATCCCTTTAGTTTATTGATTTCTCTCATGTCATTTGATATCAACAACATATCATCGACATAGAGAAGGCAAATAGATATAACAACACTTCTTGAACTCCTTGAAATACACGCAAGTGTCGAAATCACTTATGTTGTAACCCTGAGACTGAATGTACTCATTAAATCTCAGATTCCACTGCCTTGAAGCTTGTTTTAAACCATATAATGATTTATGTAACAAACATACACTTCCCTTCTTTTCATATCCTTCAGGTTGTTGCATATAGATCCTTTCATGTAAGAATGTCGTTTTTACATCCATCTGCTCTAATTCCATATCATAATTCACCACAATTAAAAGCATTAATCTTATGGTAGTGTGCATAACCACAAGAGAAAACACCTCATGATAATCTATACCTTCAATCTATGTGAACCCTTTAGCAACCAAATCTAGCTTTGAATCTCAATTTTTCAACCCGTAGGATGCCCGGTTTTACTTTGTAGATCCATTTTAATCCTATGGTTCTTAGGTCACTAGTTATAGGAATATTTGACCAAGTCTGATTCTTATTGCAAGAATCTATATCTTCTTTTATAGCAGCCACCCACAAATCACGATCTTTTCCATTTACAGCCTTTGTGTATGATTTAGGTTCATCAAAGTTTATGTCATCTGCAGCATTTAGTGCATAGTATGCCACATTGTTTTCAATGAACCTGCTAGGACGCCTGATTTCTCTTCTTCCTCTGTCTCTAGCCAACAAATAATCATCATAACCAGAGTCCACTAATCCTGTTTCATCTTCTGTATCCACTTCTTCAGTTTCTTCATTTAGATCATGAAGAACTCCACCTTGATCTGTACCATGATCAATATCATTTGAACTTTCATTTTCCCTTGAATTCGTAGGTAGCACAAAAGATACTCTCTTGCTCTTGTTTGCTTCCCTTTTCCTTTCAAAATCAACTGAAACTTTGTCAAAATCTCTCTAAATCACATCTTCATTGAAGATTACGTCTCTGCTAACAATGCACCCTTTATCTTCCAAACTCCATATTATGTAACCTTTAACACCCTGTGGGATACCCCATGAAGATCCTTTTCTTAGCTCTAGGTTTTAGTTTGCCTTTATCAACATGAAAATATGACAAACATCAAAATCTTCGCATGTGAGATAAATCTAGTTCCCTTCATGTCCACAACTGTTCTGATATTTGAAAGTTAATAGGTTTTGAAGGAATTCTATTTAGTATGTAAACAACCGTAGATGCAGCCTCAATCCAGAATGATTCTGATAGACCAGTTTTTGTCAATAGGCTTCTGACCTTTTCCAAAATGGTCTTATTTAACCTCTCAGCTATTCCATTCTGCTGTGGAGTGTATGGACACGTTATATGCCTCTTAACACCTTCTTGAGCACATAAATCATCGAAGAAATTGTTGCAGTATTCCAATCTATTATCTGTTCTCAAAACCTTCAGCCTTTTTCCACTTTGATTCTTAGTTAAAATCTTCCAATCAACAAACTTCCCATAAGACTCATCTTTTCTTTTAAGAAGTACACCCAAACCTTTCTTGTGAAATCATCAACAAACGATATATAGTATTGACATCTTGCCAAACTTGGTGTCACATTTGGTAATCCCCACATATCAGAATGAACATATTCCAGAGGTCCCTCAGAGACATGAAGTCCTTTCGGTGAACGACATTCTGTGTGACTTTCCTAGAATACATGGCTCACATTTCTTGAAGTCTTTGATTTCACTATGTTTTATCAGCCCCTTTTCCTTTAATAGCTTCATGTTAGTAGCACTCATGTGTCCAAATCTACTGTGCCATAGATTTGTCATGTTTTCTGCCACCAACACCACATTAGCTTCACCCTTCTCAGGTTTTCCATTAAGGAATTACAGAGTGTCTCTGTAATTTGCTGTCAAAACCACTCTATCATCTTTGAAAACTTGCAGCTAAAAATCTCTTGATTTATACCATCACCCAAGCATTTCCAATTGTCCCAAAGATATTAGGTTCCTTCTAGCCATTTCTGAAAATCTTACTTGTGACAGAATCACAATTGACCCATCAGAATTCTGAAATCTCACTTTCCCTATAGCAGTCACATCACAGCTCATGTCATTTCTCATTAAGATTTTACCTCCATCAATTTCTTCTACATCAAACATGAGATCCTTCCTAAATGTTACATGATGTGAACATCCAGAATCTATTATCCATTCATCTCCGATTTCACTATTTGATGCAATAAGCATTAATGGTTCCTTCTGGATTGCCACAACAACACTAGCTTCTGCTTTTCCTAACTTGTTATCATTCCCATGATATTTCATTTTTGGATAATCCCTTTTGAAGTGATCCTCTGATCCGTAAAACCAACATTGTTTGCCCTTTGCTCTAGATTTAGATCTACTCTTCTCTTTCTGTTTTCCCTTTGAAGTTGACACATTTTCACTTTTGCCTCTACTCTGAAATACCAAACCTTCTGCCCCTCACTGCAGCTTATACAATCCTTTTTCCTTTAATTTCATTTCTATAGAATAGGCTGAGGTCACAATATCCTTAACTGTGATTGTTTCTCTTCCATTGTTATACTTCAAGGTGTGAACAAGACTATCAAACTGTTTCAGCAAACTATTCATCAGAATAGTTGCCTTGTCTTCATCACTCATATCGACATGAACGCTTGCTAGATCAGATATTAGTTTATTAAAAGCGTCGAGGTTCTTGTCCAAATTCTTACCAGCATTCATTTTGAAAGCATAAAACCTTTGTTTTAGATTGAATCTGTGCGGAAGCGTTTTCACCCGATATTTTGCCTCCAAAGTCATCCATGTATCATATGAAGATCTTTTTCTTTTAACTAACCTGAGTACAGCATCAACTAAGCTAGAGGAGATAAGATTCTTAGCTCTTTTATCTTTAGCTTTCCATGTTGGATCTGCTTTTGCCTTTTCAAGGTTTTCCTCTGCAGCCTTTTTGTCATATTCTTCACCCTTTCGATCTAAGCTTGCCTCTTCTTCTAAATAAACAGGTAGAAGTGGGTCATCTAGTCCCATAATTTCCAGCTAGGCCAAGATCTTGAATTTCCAGAGCGAGAAATCACCTTCTCTATCAAACTTCTCAACATCAAAACATCCTTGGGTTGGTTCCATGTACTCACCCTTCTCATTCTTTTTACTTGCTTCCTTTGTCGACATCACAGAACTTATGGCTCTCATACCGCATGTTGTGAAATCTCCCTTGTATAACTTTGTTTGCTAATGAGATTGAGTATGTTTTGATTTAGGTGTGAAGCTTAAGGACCTAGAGACAAGATGATTTCCGAGTTCCCAATGAAGATGTTTCCTTGGTACATCTTGGTGAGCTAATGCTCACGGATATGAATCCACTAAAGCGTAAGAACAAGTTACAACCCCCTCGGAGATACAAGAACAAGAAGCACAATCAAGAACAAAGGTCTCACTCTCTTATGCCTCTCCTCTCCTCTCGGTAACTATTCTTCCCCCTATTCATGATACAATCAGTCTCTTTAAAGTCAAGAAAGCATCACACCATCCATACCCTCAGCCTTCCTCTGACATCTTCCTTCTTTGCTCATCCTTGACTCAAAAACAAACTTGTTCTTTTAGGAAATAGAAGAAGAAGATTGGTCAAATCTTGCCCAAGTTGCAGCCCATCAAGAGACCCAAACATAAACAGCCCAGACGAAGCCTCATGCTATCTTCTTCTTTTTTTATTTGTGGCTCATGGACCTCAAGTGAAAACGCAGCCCAATACGACCCAAGATAATGGAGAAGACGGTCCACAAATGAAATAAAGTATTTTTAATGAATGATGAAAAATGGAGACTGTGATATTAAATGGTAAATGTGGAATGGTGGGATGGTGTGGAATGCAGCTGATTTTTTTTACTACTTGTGTGGTTGAATTGTTGTGGCCGTACTTATAAAATAGAGAATAAAACTAGTCAACTTTTTCTTTTAACAGATAACAAATAGTATTGAAATTTTTTATAGGGTGATTTACTCAAATACTCTAAAATTATAGGGTAATGACTTAAATGGTCTAGAATTATCCATACTTACTCAAATACTCTTATTTTTAAAAAATTGCCATTATACCTTATTCTGATGTATAAATAAAAATGTAATAACAAAAATGCCATTAATGAATCTTGTCACATAAGCGCGCGTCATCCGGGCCACGTAAGCTGTGCGCGCCACAGAAGTACAACCAAAGAAAACCAAGCTCCGCCCACAGTGTTGTAGACTTTGGCGGACCTTTCTTCTCTTACGAAGCTCAACCAAGATTTGCCACAGTATAACATACTTTAGCGCACCCTTTATTCTCTTATGAAGCTCAGCCGAGATCCGCAAAACTATGGCTGACTTTGGTGGATCTTTTTTTGCCATGATTCATTTAACCTAGTTTGTATAGAATGACAAATTTATCCCTTAATTCTTGCATCACCTACCTCTTACCTATTTTTTAGTTTTACAGATATCACCATTGTTGCTCTGCCTGATTTCTTATGTTATCTTTTGGGCTTATTTTCCTGGTTTTGAGCTTCTGGATCAAATTATTTTACTTTGTAGGAGTTGGAAATTTGACCAAAATCATTGGTTCTTTGTAGTAGATACTTCTCATGGTTGTAAAATCATTGAATTGAGTGAAGATATGTGTTATGATGAGTTTGTGAGGATGGTTCATGAAGATTTTGATCTGAATGAACAGATCTTCAAGGTAAAACTGAGTTACATATCAAAAGAACTCATGCACGCACTACCACAAGATACACCTCCTATCTTAGTGACCAACGAGAGGCAATTGCGTGGGTATGTGCAACAATTTCGGAAAGAGTCAATTTGACTTTGTGTGAAGATTTCAAGGAGATCTCATGTTTGGGTGGAAGAAAGTGAACAATTTGATTCATCGTGTGGTAGATCTAGGAAGACTCTCAAACAAGAAGAGAAATGAGATTCGCCTACTGCGACGATGTAGATGGTGCAAGTTCCGGTGATGAAGACTTCATAAGTTTTCAGAGGAAGTGCAAAGAAGACGGTAGAACTCTTCCTCACAAGAAAAGATAAGACTCGACATTTAATGATGAATACTTAGACATTGAAATGAGGTCACTTCAATTAGGTGTTGGAAAATATATCCTAAAAAAGAGGACATTGAGTCAAGATTGAAGACATTTTCTATTTTACATAGGTTTGACTTCGATGTCGTATCATCAACGAGAATGTTACGGGTTGCTAGATGTCGGGTACCAAACTGCACATGGAGAATCTGGGCTTCACGCCATAATATTGAAAGTCCTTCTTTCTATATCCGAGTATATTGTGGAGAGCATAATTGCCTAGTTACGGAGAGGTCATCTCGTGTACGTCAAGCAACGCTCGATATTCTTGGTCGTTTATACTTGGATTTTGTTGGTGGTGTTGGGTCTTCTGTTCTTCCTGCTTTTGTTCCTACACCACTAAACAATTTTTTTGGTTTGAAGGTACATATATGTGGCTAATAAAGGTTAGATATTGTAGATTTAAGCTCAACCAAAGACAGCCAAGGTCCGCCAGAGTGTGGCTGACTTTGGCCAACTTTAGCTACACCCTGGCGGAACTTGGCTGAGTTTTGTAAAATATGTGGCTGAGTTTGGCGAATCTTAGCTTTTGTCTTACGAACCTTACCTTACGAAGATCAACCAAGTTCTGCCATAGTGTGGCTGGTGTTGGCCAACGTCTGACACGCTTTGGCTGATCTTTGTAAGAAGAAAGCTCAACCAAGATCCGCCAAGATCTTGATTGAGCTTTCTTCTTACATACTTTAGTTGAATTTTAACTTTTCCTTTCTTTGTTACCACTGTCCAGATCATGTATTGGAACGCATCGTACTTTAATAGAAGCTTGAGCTTTATTTACAGGAGGTACTTCAGAGAATAGTTTTGAAGAAATTTCTTTGTCTTTATATAGGATCAGATGAGCAAATCCGAGAACACTTGTTAAGCTGGAAGTAGATGGATATGATAGATTCAAGTTCCCATTCATTGCATTCAATGCAAGCATCAGAGGATTTGTGTACATGAGGAAGGTTGTCGTTGTGGATGGAATGTTTTTATAAGGAAAATATAAAGGAACTCTACTCACGGCAACAATACATGACGGGAATTTCAACATTTTCTTTATGGCTTTTGTGTGGGTTGATACAGAAAAAGATGAATCTTGGGAATGATTTTTTAGACAACTCAACCGCATTATTCTGGATGGTAAAGATTTGGCCATCATTTTAGATAGGCATAGATCAATAGCCAAGAAAATAACAAAAGTTTATCTGCTTGCCTCTCGGGAGGTTTGCACATACCTTCTACGAAAAAATATTTTGACAATTTCAAAGGAGAAGAGTCTTTTAAGCTATTTAAGAAGGCTACAACTGCATATAGGCTGTATGAGTATTTGTGAAAGGCAGATGTTTGTTTGTGTAGTCGTGCACATTTTCCAAGGAATTGATACAATTTCACCGCGTCAAACATTGCAGAATATATCAATCATGCGTTAGTTGAAGCGCAAACATTCCCTAATATGCAACTTGTAGATTCTATAAGGGCAATGCTAACAAGGTGGTTCTCAGAGAGGAGGGCAAAGGCAGCGATTACACCGACAATTCTCACATCTGCAATCGAAAAACTTCTTAAGGTATCACTTTGGTAAAACTTGGTTGGATTAGGAAAATTTTGCATGATCTTGGTTAATCTTGATAGAGTTTGGCTGAGTTTTGTAAGAAGAAATCTCAGCCAAGATCCACCACACAATGGCGGACCTTGGTTGAGTTTCGTAAGAAGAAAAGTCAGCCAAGAGTAGCCAAACTCTGCAACAGTATGGTGGAATTTGGCTGATCTTGGCTAACCTTGTTTGATCTTGTAGATTTTAATTGAGTTCGGTGGACTTTGGTTATTTTGGCCCAGAATATACTCCTAGAAGCGACACAATACAATGCGCAAAACATTGACGAGCATCAACCTGTTGTCACATGTTCGGTCTCATCACATGTAGTTAAGTTGATAGAGAAAACATGCTCTTGCAAAAAGTTTGACATGGAAAAAATACCTTGTGTACATGCCTTAGCCATAGCAGAAGCATGGAAGTATTCGAAGATCGACCTCACACATTCTTACTATTATACAAGTTACTTGTACCATGCATATGCTAAATGTGTTATACCAAGAGATGCAACACTTCCATTACCCGAAGACGTGTCGGTTAAAGTTTATTTACCTCTTATTTACCTCTCGCGGATGAAACGTTGGTTTGAATGCTCATTAGAGGCAAAACGCCCAAGGAAAGTGACTACTTGTTCGCGATGTAATGATATGGGACACAACGTTCGGACATGTAGAGCAGACGTCCAATCTTGAAAGTCTACCAAACTATATTATCGACATTATATTAGAATAATATTTTTATTTTTAAAATATACATTTTAGAGTTGAGGTAGAGTTATATTTTCCATGTAGAATCAAGCTAAATTAACATCAAAATTGGATGTGTGTAAGCACAACCATAGTCAACCAAACTTCACCACAATGTGGTAGTTTGGCTGATCTTGGCTGACAATTTGGAAGATCAGCCAATGTCCACCAATGTGTGGCTGATCTTGGCTGATCTTCTTACAGACCTTACAAAGCTCAGCCAATATCCGCCATAGTGTGGCAAATTTTGGCGGATATTGGTTGAGCTTACTTTGACCAAACTGTATATAAAGTTAATTGAAGCAAATTTAATACATTAGTGGTTAAAAACTAGATATGTATACAAAGTTAATTGGAAAGTTGATTGAAGCAATACACAAAGTTAATTAATTGTAATACAATGGAAATAGTTAATTAAAGAACACCATACACACATTTAATTACAAATTTAATTAAAGCCATATACACAGATAATTACTTTCACTGCCAAAACACCCCTTGTGGCGTGGTAATCAGTACTTGCTTATCAATATTTTCAAACTACGGATAAGGATTTGTTCATGAAATCGTATCTGGAAGTGGAAGCTCATCCATGACCTCAAGGGCGAATTTCAGACGGAGAAAATGGACAAACTTATCATCTAATCCCCTAAAGCCATGTCCAAGGGCTAAGCACTTAATAAACTTGAGGGTATAAATGCCACAATCGCCTGATTGTTCGTTGATTGGGGTTCCCTTCACCCTGGTGGTAGTGAAAGCCCTCGCCTTGGTCCCTTTCTGTAACTCAGTAGCTAACATGGACCTCCGCATATAGGGTATCATCCTTGATTACGGCCTGCTTGCAGAAAACATAAGAAAACAATATCAACCATGATCAACCAAGATTAGCCAAGCTCAGCCAATCTCATCCAAGCTCAGTCACGATCAGCCAACATAAACCAATATAAATCATACCTCACATAGTCAATTAGTACTTGATGCAGTACGGCTAAGGTAGAAGGATCATAGATTTTGACAGTCTCTAGTAGTAAATCGATCTCCAAGGATACCCAATGGATGTTGTTGATGTTCTGACATACGTAAAAGGTGTCCACATCTCGATACGACTGCTTGTACGTAGGAAACCATACATGGTCTCTACCGGTATACATTAGCTAATGTTAGCCAAAGTCATCTTAGCTAATAAACATTAGACAAAGTCAGCCAACGTCAGCCAAGCTTAAACCACACGTAAGTAAATCAAATTAATAAGCATATCTCATGTACCTGTACATTGTCAGATGCTGGGGAAGGTTGTGAGGTTTGCTGATCTTTAAATTTTCATTCCTTCTAAAAAGAAAATGTGATAAAGTTAGTACAACTCGATTAGCTCATACATAGTTACATTGTAAATTACATTATTAATGCCAGCCAAAGTTAGCCTAGCTAATAAAACCAAACTCAGCCAAGCTAAACAACACGTTATAAAACATTAGCCAAAGTCAGCCAAGGTAAACCACACGTATGTAAATCAAATTAATAGTCATATCTCACATACCTGTACATTGTCAAGTGCTCGGGAAGGTTGTGAGGGTTGTTGCTCCTTACATATCCTTTCATTCTAAACAGAAAACGAGATAAAGTTAGTACAACTCTATTAGCTTATACATAGTTACATTATTAATGTCTTTTAGTGCACAAATACATAGTAAGAACATGGTGTGGTTCTTGATTATTGTGTATAGTATACCTCAACAAAGTCAACCAAACTCTCAACAAAGTTTACAAAGAACATGGAGTGCTTCTTGATTATTCTGTATTGTATACATACATAATTGAGTCCTCGAAACTTAGTCCCTCTCATAATCAAGTACACTTTTACGTACCATTTTTTGAGAACCTGAGGCTTCATTTCCAGGAGTCTGACTTTCATTCACAAGAGACTTTGTAGGCTTTTCCAATGTCATCACCACCTCTGCTGGTCTTAACTCTATCAGCTTAACGAGGCGTTCGTTAATCAAGTTCTGTTGTGACATGGTTTCCTCAAGCCTACGAAGCCGCTCATCCGTCACCGATTGGACTACTCTTTACTCATCCAGCCGTGCAAGCTGTTCAGACGTGTTAACTTGATCAAATCTTATCATGTCAAAAGCCTGCTTCATGGACTGAAGGATGTCTATCATAATCTTCTTTGATTCCCCTTCTTCTTTGGCCTCAAATTCCTTCTTCTATTTCCTCTCCAATCTTTCCTTTTCATTTTCTTTGGCCACCTTCTGGTAATTCTGCCAAAGTCACATCGGAATCATTTGCCCTTGGCACATCTTTTGCCTTTCGACTATCATGAAACTTCTTTTTTTCCTTTTGCGTATCCTTTGACAAAGAGGAATCATGAGCCTTATTTTGACTAGTAGATTCCTTCTTCATAGCCACCTTCTTAGCACTCTAAGCCTTCTTAGAACTTCTGAGCTCACTTTGTAACTCATCGACCTTCCTTTTTGCAGAGGCCGGAATAACCCAAAATGTCTCATCTAATGTCCATCTAGAATATCTCTGATCATTCTGTCAACTTTGGGATCCCGATATTTAGTAGGCCACTAAGGTATATGTCATCGTAAGGCTTTTGAATAAGGTGCACCACATTCACCTACAAAATCAGCCAGCCAAAGTCAGCCAAACTAAAACAAACGCTATAAAAAATAGCAAAAATACTACAAAGTCAGCCAAACTAAAACATACGTTAAATCAAAGCCAGTCAATGAATTAAGCTTACTTTGTCGTTGTCTAATTTCATCTTATCAGAGTCGAAGAAATCCTCAATATATATACGACGGCAACTACGCGTTGTCCATCGCAAAATTAGAATCGGGCCAGCTACGCGTATTCCATCGCAAAAGTGTAAGCGGGCCATTGTATGCCTATATAAGAAATACATGCACAAAGCCATACACACTCAACCTCGTCATTAACATTGAGGCACCAAAAATCGACTTCAAGATGGACTGAAATGCTACTCTGCCCCGAGGATGCCTCTCAAATCTATTCAAATCCATCACCAATTTAGCATAAAAAATTGGGATCCCACTATTCTTGTGCATACCAAATATTACACAATATAACACCACCAACAACCCCACCATTTTCCTCTTAGCAAGAGACCAATTCTTACATCCCTTAATGCCCTTTCAAGCTATACCCATGTTCGACCATCAATGTGGTCTAAACTCATGTCAGCCCATAACTCTCTTAAGCTAAGTTTGCATTATTTGCGTCAGGCAACCCACAGTTCATCTGCAAGATTTGGTGAAACTCATGCAGAGAAAATCTCACTGGTCGACCATCGGCCAACACCCACACCTCATTCACATTAGGTGTGTGAAGCATATTACCAAACAGGCGTTCAATATGTTTGCTGCTCCATGAGAACCCTGTGCCGGCAAACTGCAGTATGATCCCAAGTTGAGAATTCTTCTCTATCTCATCATAACCATCAATGCCAATAAGACCCCTAAATTCTACTATCTTCCTCAAATTGCAGTAGTGGCTGATGGGTCGAGTCCACAATGGGATTTTTCCTAATCTAACAACCCTCACATGGTACTTCTCGTTATCCCCCATATCTGTAAAAAGATAAACAAGAAAAGCGTTTAAAATAGATCATTCTACCAAAAAAAACCAAAGTCTACCACACTAGATCATTAATCAACCAAAATCTAACAAAGTCAACCAATGTTTTCTAAAGTCTGCTAAACAAAACAAAGTCTGCCAAAGTCTGCCAGACAAAACAAAGTCTGCTTAACTATTAACCAAAGTCCGCTAGACAAAATAAAGTCTGGTAGACTATGAACCAAAGTCTGCCACAAAGTATAGCAGACTATGAACCAAAGTCTGCCAAAAAAAAACAAAGTCGACGACACTATAAACTCAGTCAACCAAAGTCTACAAGGAAGGTCGCATGGACTCTACCAAAGACGAAGGGGACGAAGTAAAAACACGCAAAAAATTAAACTTTCAAAAATTTCTCTAAACCTAGAAAAAGTAGTAAAAATGTAGTTTGAAGTCAAAGATTTGAGCTTTCGAAAACCATAAACATATGCTACATTACCTTTCAAAGAGACGATGAAGATGACGAAGACGAAGAAACGAGAGAAAAGATGGAATTTAAGAGAAAAATTTCTCTGAAGAAGAAGATGAAGGAGACGAAGAAGATGAAAAGATGAAGAATACGATGACCAAGACGATGAAGATAGAAGACAAAGTAGACTTGAGAAAGACGATAGGATTTGAAAAAGAAGATGAAGTGTAACTGTTTAACTTTTTCTTTCTTTTTTTTCTTTTTTTTTCTTATGTGGCACTGTAGTAAATAAGAAGAAAATTTGTGTCTTTTATAACGTTTCCCACATTTTTTTCCCCCAAATTTGAAAACTATTTGAGTAATTATCATATAATTGTACACTATTTTAGTCATTTTTTATTATTTTTATTATATCCTTATGGTAATACATATCATTTTTTTATGCCGAAATTTTCTTCGATTCTTTTTCCTTTTGTTATTTTTGGTAAGTTAGTAGTAGAAAACACTTTAAATGAGTTCACAGATAATTTTTTTTGTAATAATTATAGGGTTTAAAAATTGAATGTAAACTAAACTAAACCAAAGTGAACTCAATTTTCAAATAACCAAACAATTCCACAATATTCTATCCATGATTTTCAGTTTCCGCATAGTTTTAGTTCCTATCAAATAAACAATATTATGACCAAACATTATGATAAAATATTTTTTGTAAAATATTATTAATTACTTTTCATTTTTTCAAGTTATTAGTTGATTATTTTAGAGTTTCAGAACTACACAATAAGTCAAGTTCTTAACAGTTTTGGTGATTAAAATGATTCAACTAATGATTTTAGTAGGTTTTAGTTTCTTGCACTACGATTGGTAGAATAAAAAGAGATTTTGAAGACTGAAATTTATGTTATGGATTCTGAAATATTAATCTAATTTTATAAATAGTATGGTGATTTAATTTTATAAATACTTTTAGTTATTAATTTTCTTTTAAGTATTAGTTTAGTTGTTTTATATTGTTTTAAAACAAATTGAATTATTTTATGGGGTATAACACTATTTATTTATTAAATTAATATATTAAATTTTATCTAATTCAGCCACATTTTATTATTATTATTTGATTTTAATTTATTTTGTTAAATTTTATAATAGAAATATAAAATTAGTTGTTACCATTGATCCCAGAATTAAAAACAAAGAAGAGAAAAGATGGAATCATTGAGTGTTTTACTTAACAGGTATTTTCGTTAGAGACCTACATCTTTTTGCCACCTTTTTTTTTTTTTTTTGGAGAAACCTACATCAATACCTTGCTGCCATTTGAAAAATATAAGTGAGGAAACAGATATTATAATAATAATAATAATAATAATAATAATAATAATAATAAAAATAATAAAAAATTAGTAGAAATAGCACATTCCGAAAATTGGCCGGTGAATAAGTCAACATCAAAAATTTTGAATCTAGAATTCACTAGCTAAGATTTGCAAAGACACCAATATTCAACATATTTTATATGATATTTATCGTTACTTTTTTTATTCAATTTTTATATTTTTATTCTTTTACACTTCTTCTCTCATCCCTAATTATATTTAAAATATGTTTTTATTAGAAAACAAAGTGAAAATTATTATATTCTTTAAAAAAACATAGATTTTATTCTACAAATATTAAATTTTTTAAAACAACAATATATTTTGCAAAATTTAAATATACTATTAACTAATTTTATATAAAATACAGATATATATATAATATTTATTTAATATAAACTACTTTTTTTATAAAACTATCGATTTATACATAATTTTTGAAAAAATCTTATCAACTTTGATTTTTTATTCTTTTATTCCTTGTTCTTCTTAGTCTTCTTACTTCTATTTGCATTCTTTATTTTCTCGTTTATCATCATTATTTTTTATCTTTTTATTCTTCTTTTATTTTTCATTCTCCCTCTATGTTTCAATTTCTTTTGTTTTTTTTGTTTTTTCCATTTACTTTCATCTTTATATACCATTTAGATGAATAACTTTTATTTTTTGATACTGTTTGTTTTTTGTTATATAGTAGTTTATTACCCAGAGAGAGGAGACTGATTTTTGGTCTGTAGAAATGGGAGATTTCTTTCTGTCCCGCATCTACGTAAGCTATGTTTTTATTTCTTGTAATTACTAAGATAATAAGGTAATCGTGTTATAAGGGGTGGAGTAGTTTAAAGTAGGGCTTTTAGCCATTGACAAGATTTATTTATTAGAGTAGTCATATTTTGAATTAAATTAGAGCAATGTGCTATTTCACCTATAATAATCGCCACAAAAATCTTTTTATTTTACTGTACCACCCGTTCACGGTTCACTAATGGCTCACTCTCATGATTTTTATTTTTTGGTCTAATCGTTTTATAATGAGAAACTATACTAATTAATGAAAATTTGACCAAAAATTTCAAAAAAATAGATTTAGATTGTTCAAGTTTTTGTTTATCCATTTACATCTATATGTATACTTTTGATATATTTATTACATATATTAAACAATTATATAAATATATTGAATATTCACTTTTTTACATATGTACAGTAAAACATATGTTGTTACCGAATAAAGTTTTCATCCACCCGTGTACATATATCTATATACCTCTAACATATTTATTATGTACTATAGACTAAACATTGTGCATATTATATACAATTACATAATTATTATGTTACAATTTGACTCACATTTTTTTTTTCAACAATGGGCCACAAATGACCGGTCCATTAGCCAAATTCTTGCAAATGCAAGCGGGCAGACTTGATCCCAGGATGTGCAAGTGCACTTGCCTCTTGTGGACTTACCACATGCCACTAGACTAAATGTCACTTGCTTTGACCCACATTTAATACGTTAGAATTTATATTTTTCTTTGTACCGCAAAATATATGTTGTTAACAATTATTATATTGTTATTTGCTCAACTTATATCTTACCAAATTTTAAAATATAATATTTATTTAACTTATTTAATGCATGTGAAATATAACTTTTATCTATCAATGTACATAAAATAATACATGTTTAACTCGTTCAATACCGCCAAATTAGGAGCAAAATGATTAAATTTGACAAAATTTATGAAGAAACCAATTTTTTGAAAACTTATATCAAAATTTTTATTTTTCAAAAACTTTTATATATATATATATATATATATATTCATTTAATTTACCATTTTAAGATTTATATGGCCGTTCATTTGATTTTGGGCATTTTACGACGTCTCTTTCACTCATCATACAAAGTCATAAACCAAATACCACTCAACAAAACCACTTTTCTTTTGTTGATTTGTTCTCACATCTTCTAAAGATGCTTTCAGTATAGCCAAGACTTTTACAGCTTCCAACTGAACTACGCAGCCGTAAAACGTGTGCATATTTACGATTTATTAAGTGTATGCATTAATTGAAAATAAGATTTAGTTTTGACCAACGTGGTAAAACTCACTCAATTAATTAATTAAGTCCTCAAGTGTAGTGATATATTCGTTGTTACACACTACTTGGTTGAAATCCTCAAGCAAGTTCCAAGGAAAAGGAGAAATTAGGTCCAATGGTCCCCAAAAAACCATAATTCACAATCGGAAAATAGAATTTATATGGTCGCTATATAATATTTGTTACTTAAAAGTGGACAAAAATGTCTTTAAGATAGATGCAAAAGAATATTTATATAGTCCTCTCAAATCTATTGCTTTTGATTATTTAAAAAATATATATATTTAAGCTCACGATTTTATATAGTACTGTAGAATTTT
The DNA here is from genome assembly GCA_023374145.1 of Lepidium sativum. Lineage (NCBI taxonomy): Eukaryota > Viridiplantae > Streptophyta > Magnoliopsida > Brassicales > Brassicaceae > Lepidium > Lepidium sativum. The sequence continues at coordinate 19,381 of JAKUCM010000686.1, read as the reverse complement.
TATAGTATATGTAGTGGTTCAATTTGTTTTTATTCACTGCACCTTTTTCTTAAAAGACACATTATATTAGTTTACTCAATTTCTAAGTGATCATATAATTTTTAGAATTTCCGATCTATGAAATTCACAAATAAGAATTTACATTAGTATAGATTAAGGTTTTATGTTTTCCCGTATTTTAGATATTTAGATACTTACGGTATGTTTGTTGGATAAATAATACTCTAACTAAACAGTATCCAATTTTTGTTTAAAGGCTTATTTTCCAATCAAATTTTCGAACTCGATAAGCTCCAAACCTATTACGAACCAAAAAGTTAAACTACTTTAGTGTAACTTTGATCTTAAATCTGAAAACCGAAAAATACTAGAATCAGAGACTGCTTGACTGGAATCTCAATATAAATCTGAATCGGATATTTATATGTTTAGATTTTTTTTTTTTTGTCAATAATTAACTATTAAACCAACATGATTCAATTCATAAGTTGAATTCTTTAACTGCAGCAGAATGATAATCGAACTTATTACATAATAATGTCAACCTAAATCAGAAATAAGTCAATTAGACCACATTTTTTCGTTAAACATGTTTTTTTGAAGAACACAAATATGGTGATAGATTCTTAAATATGTGAGATGTTTTATTTTACTGTGTTTTGAAGAGTGATCTATGTTATTTTCAATATCTATGTGCGAATTCCATGCTATTTGTATGCGATTTAAAAGTCTTTATGTGGAAATGGGAGGTTCTATAGTTGTAGCTAAAACAGGATTTTGAAAGTTGTTAACAAATATGCGATTACACAAATTATTTACAAAATATACAGGTTTAGATTTTCTTGTCAAAAATGCAAAATCCGTTTTGACAAAAATACAATCCTCAACTTTTTTCCAAACACGTATATCCATATGATTTAATAATGGCATACTGATAATAGTTTATTAATAAAGTAAGTATAGTGATAATCAATTTACAAATTTATCTCACTAATCCATGCGAGTCATCGATTAGATTGTGGATTGAGTCAACCTATTTATTAAATTGATAATAGATTGGTCCACAACCTATTTAGCAAGAAGAGTTGGGTCGGCCATAACGCATTTAGCCTTCCACCCATATATTATCCATCCAAGTAACACCTTAATTCATTTTTGATATTTTTACTATTCTTTTTTATTTGTCAACTACCCTAATGGTTTTTAAATCTCGTTCTTACTACTGCAGGTAGAAGGTTTTGATTTATGATGCCTTGAAAATTTATAAAGTGACTACACCACTAAAACACATATCCTCAACGATACCCTAAATAATTCTGACTCCATTAATCCGCCTATTTTCTTAGACTATATATTGTTTATTAAAGTAGAGTTACTTTTGACCCTGACGTGATTAAAAATTACAAGTTAAAACCCATCAAAAAGAAAGTGCTTCATCCACTAGTCAATAAACGAATTTATCCTTATAAATCTTGTATTTTAAGACATCAGATTTTTAGATTTCTCAACAACAGAGCAGATTGATTAGTTTGAAGTATTCGAAATGTTTCGCAAAATTGTACTTATGTAAATGCTATGTTTTCTTCTTGTTTCTCAAGTTAAATATAATAATTATATGTTGAAAAATATATATAATTGGGAATTAGATAGTTTAATATGAAATTATTCAGAAATGTTTTTTGATCAAATGGTTAAATGTTATTTATTGTTTATTTTTCACTGATATGTTTTTGAAAAAGTCTTGTTATACAATATAATATTGTTAAAAGTTTAAGGGTAATATTATTGAACTAAAGTCACCAGTTACTACATACGTTTAGTCTTCCATATCCACTTAGCTAGACAAAAATCAACTTAAATTTTTTTAAAATATACATATATTAGTCTTGGAGCTTTCTTAGCTTATAAATAGACGTATAGTCTTAGATCTTATTCACACCTCAAACCTGAAATGGATTATCACACTAAGATTACATCTATTCTGTTGTTAATCTCTTTGTGGTTAACTACTCATTCAATACTAGTTGAAGTGACTTCATGTGCTAAACATCATACACGAAGTTTCTTGGGTAACGAGGCAGATCTCGTAACAGATTTGCCGGGACAACCTGATGTTAGTTTCAGACACTACGCTGGGTATGTTCCTGTCGAGGAATCGAACGGAAGGGCTTTGTTTTATTGGTTCTTTGAAGCCATGGATGTTCCCAAAGAGAAACCTTTAGTTCTATGGCTTAATGGAGGTAATATATTCACCTAATATTATTACAAATCTTGTATTTATTAATATTGTTTTGTAAAGGTAACGTGTGAAGCATTGTTTGTATGTTGTCTCATGAATAAAGACATTAAAATAGACTTTATGTTGTATATAAATAAATGTAGGACCAGGGGTGCTCATCTGTGGGATATGGAGCAACACAAGAAATTGGTCCGTTCTAGCAGACACCAACAAAAACGGACTTATATTTAATTCATACGCATGGAATAAAGGTAATCGTGTTTTATATAATTAATAGTTTATATAATTGAAATACTGAAAAGAGTTACTTTGGTTATGCAGAGGTTAACATGCTGTTTATAGAAACTCCCGTCGGCGTCGGCTTTTCGTATTCAAACACAAAAAGCGATTATCCTAATCTTGACGATGATTTTTCAAGTACGTCTCTAATTCATAAATATTTATACATATATATAGTATTTACTTTTTTGATAAGTACATATATATAGTATTTGTCCTTAAATTGGGGTGCATGTGTTATATATATATATATATATATATATATTATAATATTATCTTTGTTGTTAGATGATTTTAGGAAGATTCACTTTCTATAGTTTTCACATATACATTTAGTATTTGTTAGTTTCTAATTATTTTTATATCCATGATAATTCTACATACACTACTTTCCAAACTAAAATAACCCATAGCTTCCTAAAAAACTAAAATAAGCTTACCAATAGCGGTAAAATTATTCAAATATCCTACATCAAAATACTTTATGTTATATTTTCTTAATATCAATTAAAGCAGAATACATAGAAAAATCTAACAGAAAAGAATGTAAAATTAATTTTAATTTAAATAAAGAAAAACAAACTCAAAAAAGTAATAGTCATAAAATGGAAGATCGAGTTATATATAAATTTTGGGTAAATATAACTATATGTTTGATGTTTATCAAAATGAAAATTATATGTTTGATTGTGATTTTCTTTTTTTTGTTCTGTTTAAGCAGCAAGAGACGTATACACTTTTCTTTGCAACTGGTTCGATAAATTTCCAGAGTACAGAGGAAATGAGTTCTATCTCGCAGGCGAAAGCTACGCAGGTTACATAACAAATCATCTTGATTTTAGTTTTAGTGTGTTGAATTTGGATTTATAATTTTTCTAATCAACGATTATATAAATATTTGCAGGAATATATGTACCCATGTTAGCTGAGGGTCATTTTACGATAACAACAACAAAAACAATGATTCGTCGCTTCACATCAATCTTAAAGGCTTTCTGGTACGTTTTAAACTTATTAATAATAGTAAATAGATTGAGTAGTTGGATTCCACTATAAATTATGCATGAGACTCTTCTCAAATTTACATAACTTGAGCTTCGAAAACCCAATGAACAAATGTATATAGAACTGGGAATTTTATATCGGACAGTGACATGAAATCTAAAAGAAAATATGAAAGATATTATCATCCATTGATTGAAGGTTCAATTTTGTGGGGTCGAGTTGCATTTCTGGATTGTTTTGAGGGTTTTTTTGGAGAAATTCCATTCATTTAATGTAATATGAGTTGAGTTACAATAATAAGTTGATCTTGGATTAAAAATTTGTAAATTTTTAAGAAAAATTAATCGATAAAAGTTAATTAATCAAACAGAAAAATGGATAAATATTCAATATTGGATCCATCCAACAACTTTGTGTGTGTGGCAAAATACAGTTGGGGAATCCAAGGATATCAAATGTAGAAGATTGGAAAGGTTGGGTGGATTACGCATGGAGCCATGCCGTAATATCAGACGAGACACATAGAATCATAAGTAAGTCTTGCAATTTCAGTGGCGATTATTGGATCAACGAGGAGTGCATTGAAGCCATAAACGAAGTTGAGAAGCAGTACAATGAGATCGATATGTATAGCCTCTATACCTCAGTTTGTAATGGACATTCTATGCAATCTTCATCATCTCAACTCGAATCAGCACATTTTAAAACCAATTCCCACATTAGCTCCACGAGGGTACGTATGTATATGTATAACTCATGTATATATAAGCTACACAAAGTCCAATTGTCTTTGGAACTTATAAAAACTTATTTTGTTAATATGATTTAGATGCCGCCAAGGCGATTAAGTGGATATGATCCGTGCTTAGATGATTACGTAAGAATATTTTACAACAGAGCTGATGTTCAAAAGGCTCTCCACGCCACTGATGGAATTAATCTCAAAAACTGGACCATTTGCAAGTAATCTGTATGCCCCTTTATTTTCCTTCTGTGTTTGTATTTATAAATTTGTAGCATGGAGGTCTGATTAACCACTGGTATTTACAAATTTGTAGCATGGAGGTCTATAATAATTGGACTTATACAAGACTCTCAGTGTTGTCTATATATGAAAAACTCATCGCAGCCGGAGGATTAAGAATTTGGGTTTACAGGTATAACAAAATCATAACAGGTTAATAGTATACTATATTGTCATAAGAATCGAAAGTTATAGTGATTGATGCAGATCATGTACTTAGAAATTGATTGTACCTCTATTCGGGGTTTTCTAATCATAAAAAACAATACTAAGGTGATTTCAGCTAGTTCTAAACATTTAAAAGTTCAACAATAAGCTGCAGTGACTTTTATTTAAATAACAAAAGGGTTACAAAAGTTCAGTTACTTCCTGTGCAAGTAACTATTGTGATACACCTGAAGCTTATTCTACTTAATTTGGTTGGTTAACTAAGCTGTACTGGTTTGGTTTTCATTTTGCGATGGCTCAGTGGTGACACCGACGGATGTATTCCAGTACTCGCAACTCGGAACAGCTTAAGCTCACTCAAATTACCCATCAAGACAGCTTGGAGACCATGGTACCATGAGAAACAGGTCAATATATATTACATGACTACATAAAGTATTATGGATTTACTTAAGTGATGTTTGATATCTTATTTGAGTTAATTTGACAACTGACAGGTAAGTGGGTGGGTTCAAGAATACGAAGGTCTAACCTTTGCTACGTTTAAAGGAGCCGGACATGCTGTGCCTAGCTTCAAACCAAGCAATTCTTTGGCTTTTTTCTCCGCATTTATCAAAGGAGTTCCTCTATCATCATCGCGGTTTGAGACAGATATCAAATTTTAAAATGAAGATTTATCACAAAAACATATTGATATTGAGTCTTGAGAAGATGAGCATAATCACCGTGTGATTAAAATAAAGCTATATGTTTGTTTGTTGTCGACTACTTTTGTTAGTTCGCTTTTGTTTTAGTCTTTCGTTTAAACATAAATCTATCTCTCCTCACATTGTGAAAGAGTAAACGTTCACTATACTGCCAAATTATTATACAGATTACCACATGAGACGCCACAACTTGGAAACTTATAACATGACACGCAAATAAACATTAGTCACTTGGTTTCTTAGTAATCTCGACCTTGCAACCAGCTGGAAACTTTAGCGTATACCTTCTAAGCACTCTAGTTTTTGGGTCCAACGAGCACCTGACCATAAACAAAAACACGTCTCTACAATGAAATTTCACATTAGTCTTTATAAGTTCCATTAATTAATCTCAATGTTTAACCTGAATGTGGACAAGTGATGAAGAAACACTCCAGTTATGAACTTGGCGAACTCAGACCCTACGCAAAAGGTAGCACCAGCTCCAAAAGGCATGAAGTCTTTAGATAACATACAGTGTATATCTTTCCCCTGATGAAATCATTTTGACCAATTACAAAACAGAGATTTATACTTTATATCAGTTTTGCTCGGTATGGGGCTAATACCTTCCATATCCATGGATTAAACTTGAATGGATCCTCATATTTTTCATAATCGAAATGAACTAGAGGAATTCCAATAAACAGCCAACCAGCTGGTATTGTATAACCTGCCCAATTCACTAGACGAGCCTTATACCTCTCCACATTACCATTTGAGTCCATTTTGGTTGTAAATACTTATTTGCAACCAATGGCTTTCTTTCCTTCTGGTAATTGGACAACATCCCAAACTTTATTGTCTAGCATTGACTGATACTCTTCCTTAGAAGCTTTGACCCACTTATCTGAATTGGAACTACCCATTGCCTCACAGAAGTTGATAGGATCATCTTTCAAATGGGTTTGATTTTCCTCTTGTTCCATAAGAAATACTATATAATCATCTGGAATAGCACTTCTTCTTTCTCTAGTGGATCGCCGCAAAGGCACTTGTTCCTGATGCACTAGTTCTTGAGGATTTTGAATTTGACTTCCATTGTCATCTTGATTTGGAGGAAGAGCTCCAGTGTCAATTTGAGGTTCCAAATTTGCTTGATCAAAAGCAACTATATGAATCGGTTTAGGAACTGAATCCGATTATTCCTCAAAGATGACATCTCTAACTTGCATTTCTCCCCCCCCAAATTCAATATCCTCAAGGAACATAGCTGTTCTTGTCTCAAAAATGTTCTTTTGTGTGGGATCATAAAATTTCTAACCCCGAGATCGCTCAGAATAACCAATAAAGTAACTGCTCACGGTTCTGGATTCCAGTTTCTTCTCATATGGCCTATAAGTCCTAGCCTCAGCTGGACATCCCCAAATGTGAAAATGCTTCAGACTAGGTTTTTCTGCCAGTCCAAAGCTCATAAGGTGTTTTCACAGTTGTCTTAGTTGGTACCCGATTAAGTATGTAAGCTGCAGTCTTTAGTGCCTCTCCCCGGAGTGATTCAGGTAAGGTGGAATGACTGATCATACTCCTTACCATGTCCTTGAGAGTTCGGTTGCGTCTTTCTGATACACCATTGATACTAGGAGACCCAGGCATGGTATATTGTGGGACAATTTCACACTCCTCTAAGTATCTGGCAAACGGTCCTGGACGTTGTTCACTTGAACCCGTCATACTGATCGTAGTATTCACCTCCACGATCAGATCCTGACAGACTTTATCCTTCGCTCAAGTTGGTTCTCAACTTTAGCCTTACACTTCTTGAACACGTCCAAAGACTCTGATTTCTCATGAATAATAAATAAGTATGCATATCGAGAATAATCGTCTATGAAAGATATAAAGTATTGTTGACCGTTCCAAGACACCATAGGGAAAGGTCCACAAATATTTGTATGTATTAACTCAAGGACTTCTTGAGCTCTATATGCACCCAATCTCTTATGTTTAGTCTGTTTTCCTTTAATGCAGTCAACACATACATCATATTGTGAAGTCAACAGAACTCAATATACCATCTGACACAAGTCGCTCAATTCTATTTCTAGAAATGTGCCCTAAACGTTTGTGCCACAAAGTTCCTGAACTTGCATTTTTGAATTTTCGTTTTAGTACCCCTTGATTCAACACTTAAGCTTTCATCAAGAGAAGCTACGGTGTCAAGCATATAAAGATTGTGATTATCCATAAGTGTACCGGTTCCAATTAAAACTGAATTTAAAGACAAAGTAGCTTTTTCATGGCTCAGTTAGACAAGAATAACCAGATTTGTCTAAATAAGGAACAGAAACAAAATTCCGTCTAAATGACGGTGCAACAAAAGTGTCTTTCAAATCCAAAAAACAACAAGATACAAAAAAAAATCTAAAATGCGCTACTGCCTCCACATCCACCGAAAATCCATTAGCCACATGAATGCATCTTTCAACATCAGTTGGTTTTCGGTAGCTCAGGCAACCCTGCAATGAAACACTGATGTTAGTAGTTGCAGCTGAATCTAACCACCAAGTGTTTCTGGGTACTTCAACTAAGTTCATTTCAGAACAGATCATAGCAAGGAAACTACATTTCTTTACATGCCATGCGTGGTACTTTTGGCAGTCCTTCTTCATATGTCCAACTTTCCTACAAAAGAAGCAGGTATCTTCAACCGTAGTCTGCTTCCTTTGAGTTGGACCTTTAGCAGCCTCATTCTTAACAACTCAATTTTCCTTCTTTTGCCATGACCCTTAGAGGTGTTAACCATATGAGCACTTTCAGACCTTTCTTGTTTCATCATATCCTCCTCTTGCACACAATATGAAATGAGCTCATTAAGAGACCATTTCTCCTTCTGTGTGTTGTAACTGGATTTCAATTGACTGAATTGAGGAGGAAAGGAGTTCAAAACAAAAAATATGAGCACTTCTTCCGGAAGCTCAGTCTTAAGAGTCTTGAGTTTTGAAACAATGTTGGACATTTCCAAAATGTACTCCCTTATGTTTCTTTTGCCGTGATACCTCATGGTACTAAAGCGATACAAAAGCGTGCTTATTTCTGCTTTATTGCTACTTGCAAATCGCAAGTCCATCTCAGCAAGGAACTATTTGAGATCATTGATCTCCTCATCACCTCTAAAGGTTTCTGGAATGGTGTCCAAAATGATCATTAAACCAATGCGATTGGAACGTTCCCACTTCTCATAAACCGCCTTATACTCAGCAGTGCTGGTATCTGTGGGAGAAGTTGGTTGTTCCATCCTTAGCGCAAGGTCAAGATCCATACACCCAAGCACAATCTTAACTTTACTTTTCCATTCCTTGTAGTTGGAACCAGTAAGTGTTGGAATCGAAGCTAAGTTTGTAGATACTGAAAGAGAACAATCTTTTATTAGTTACTCACAATCAAACCGAAATAAATCAATAATAAAAAAATAAACGATTATTTAATCCATCACAAGATACCAAGTGCTACATTAATATCAAGTCTTTGGACAGTAATATTAACTGCTAACGATACTCTTGTTGTAATAATTAAACATTGACAATAATGCATGGTAAATGATAAACCTTTCTTTGGACCGATTTATCATTCACATGTTTATTATTAATAATTGTCACATGTTTATCATCACATGTATGTATATAATCCGGCCAAATATAAACCTACTTTTGGGTCGATTCAATATTCGCATGAATATATATACATATAACATTTAATATTATTCATGAAAAAATATCCACAAGAGAGGTTACTTTGGCAACATCTTGCATCAATTAATCCACTTCAAATAATAAACTTGCATAATCAATTTTATCTATTGATTTATAAACTATATTTTTATTCTTGCACAGCCATATATCAAAACGTTTCTGGAAATATTGTGCAAGAATTTATCAGTAGCCTAATGGTTAAAGAAGGGAAAGAATAATGCCGAGTCCCTGTGAAAACAACTTTAACCTTCTTTTTTTTTAACTAGTTGGGCCTAAGCCCAAAAAAAAAATTAATAATAATAGGCCCAAACCAAGTTTGAAGAATCTTTTTCAACCTCTTATGAAACCTAGGTTTATTTCAATCAAAAGAAACACAGCCACTGAGGCTAATGAACAGATCGAAAATTTTCGAAAAAAAATTCCAGAATTTCGAAAACAATAATTTTAACCACAGATCCCAGAATTCAGATTTATATTTAAACATGAACGATAAATCAGATTCAACAATCTGAGTTTTTACCCAATAATAAATCCGAATTTATTAATAAAAATAGTCTTATTATCATAAACCTTTTGAAAAAAAAATTCAGATTCAACAATCTAAATTTTCAGTAAATAAATAAATCTGAATTTCATGATAATAAACTTGATTATCAAACAGAAACTGAACATGGTGCTCTGATACCAATTGTTGGAATTATTTTATTCCATAAACCTAAACATGCCAGTTCCTGATTAATATAAACGTAAGCGGAAGCGTACCTTTTGGATTCATAGCTTATGATCTGAACTTTTAGGGGATATGGTTCTTCCACAACGAACCCTGAATAGCTTGAGGTCTCTGTTAATGGGATGCAGAGAGTTTCTGAATTTCTAATTAGGGTTGTTATGGGGACCATAACCTTTCTATTTATATATAGAAATAATTTCTAATTCGGCCCTTCATCAAATTAGAAATTACATAATGTATCCACAATTAATTTTTCATAACACTTATGCCCCAGTCAATTACTTTATACCAAAGTGACTACATAAGTTTTGACTTCTTAGATAATAACCCTAACACATTAATTAATACATGTGTGACCCTCAAATAATTCTTACAAAAGAGGTGATAAACCTAGATTTATGTGTAGTTTAGCTAAAAAAATCACTATGATTTTCGTTTTTCAAAATTAATAAAATATATATATATATTGATAAAAGAATGATAAGAGTACAATAATTATCCAATAGTTTTTAATAAAGATAGTGTGAATAGTTCAAGTAGTGTGAGTCAGTGTGTTTCCCATAACTTCACACAAATTATTGACAAATGTATAATCTCAAATTTTCATGCAAATTGCAAAATGTCAATTCTTTATTTGTTTGCACGTTATTTATTTGGCATATTTTCTGCAACTAGATATATAACTTGGAAAAACTGCATGCAGAGTTGGATCTGAATTTTGTGAGGCTTTATTTAAAAAACGATACAGAAACATAGAAAATTAAAATTTAAATAAAATTCATGTCAACCAATAGTATTATAAACAAGTTAAAAACTATATTTTTGAAAAATAATTTTTGGGTTTATTCAATGATCATATATGAAAGTTGCATTATCGTAATTTTAAGCATTTCTTTTTTTTTTGTTAGTAAAATAGTTAAGTCACATAACTTTTTTGACATAGTCAATTATAGGTAAAGTGTTTATCTTTTAGAATTTTAATGACATTTCATTATCTATCTCAGTCATGTTTCATTCTCCTTGTGATTTTCACATTGAATTTTAATAACTAAACGTCATTCCGATCATTTTTAATTATCTCGTTTTTCTATAATTATATTATTGTAATAATACTTTATCTTTGTATTATAAAATTTGCTTTATATCTTCAAATTAGAAAATAGTTTTTAATAATTTTATCTCATATTTCAAATGAGGCAGATACTAGTAGGGTTTAAAAATAGTAGGGTCAAATCTAAGGAAGTTGATATGAGCTAGTTCAATCAACTCAGCTTAACTTGATATCAACTTGAATATTTAGTGAGTTATTTCAGCAACTCATTTATTTAATAAGTCAATATATAAGTTCATGCTCAAATCATTTAGATCGTACGTTAAACGATCCACTTTACGAATTATTTAACAAATATGATAACAATAAATTAATAATTTTAAAATTTTAAAAATATTTAGAATAATCTGAAAATCTAATAACAAAATTTTAGATTTAAAAATTAAAAACATATCTAAATAAAACTGAATAGAGTTCAAAAATAAAATATAATCAAATAAAAACTAATATGGTAATCCAAGAATTTACTCCACAAGTGATTCTTCTTGAGTTAGTCCCTGAACAACATGCTTATTATCTTCTTCTTCCGCATTTTTCTAAAAGAATTATTTATATTTTTCGAAATGACAATTTTCATATTTATAACAAAAATTGGTGTTCATGAGCTAACTTATATTAAACGCGAAATAAATAAAACTTAACTGATTTAACTTATTTATTAAAGAAGCCTAAAAACATAATTCATGTTCACTAAAATTAAAATTATAATGAGTTGAGTCGACGCATGAGCTAAGAGCTCATATCCAGCTCTGAATATATTCATACCATTAAACTCAGTTCTCATCAAATTAACTAGCAGATCTCAGCAATACTAAATGTTATAAAAGCAACACATACTTTCGTTCAAAGATGTAAAGAAAGTGAGAACAATACAAAGAGATCTCAGAAAGAGAAAGAATAATTGATGGAGACGATGAAGGTTGAAACTATCAGTAAAGAAATCATAAAACCATCAGCCACAACTCCAAATGATCTTCGAACTCTCCAACTCTCTATGTTTGATCAGCTAATGCCTCCCATTTACATAATCTCCCATCTTTTCTACACTAAAGATGAATTAATCTCGCCGGAACATACTTCCCCTAAACTCAAAACTTCTCTGTCCGAAACCTTGACAAGATTCTATCCATTTGCCGGCAGAATCAATGGAGTCACAGTCGACTGTAACGACGAGGATCAATCTTTGTCGACGCTAGTGTCGCTAACTATCCTCTCTCTGATCTTCTCAGATCCCCTGATTTCAAAACCCTACAACACAAGTTCCTTCCTTTAGACATATTTCACAACCCGTACGAGAATGCTGTCACGTGGCCTCTTCTTCTGGTGAAAGTGACTTATTTTCAATGCGGAGGCATCTCCATCGGAATCTGCATAACTCATAAGCTTGCCGATGCAGCCTCTATCACAACTTTCATCCGGGCTTGGGCTGCCACGGCTCGAGGAGAGAGCAACTTAGTAGCGAGTCCCGAGTTCGTTGCAACAAAGCTCTATCCACCAGCTAATGAAGCCTTTAAAGTTCCGGACAAAGATCGAGCTAGTAAGGGAACGAGTGTCACGAAGAGATTTGTGTTTCTAGCATCTAAGGTCGATGAGCTCCGGAACAAGGCCGCTAGTGCAGACTACGTGCCTCGACCTACGCGTGTCCAAAGTGTGACTTGCCTTATCTGGAAATGCGTCGTGGCTGCATTGCCAGACACAACTCGTGAGAAAGTACTTGTCCAACCAGCTAACTTGCGTCCCGAGATACCTTCCCTTTTATCGGAGAACCTAATTGGTAACCTCATGATATCAACCTTGACCTTGAACGGAATACGCGAGGTAGATATTGTTGAAACTGTGAAGGAGCTAAAGAAAAGGGCAGAAGAGTTAGCACTTCTAGTCCAAGATGAAGAAGGATCATTGAGGGCAATCGGCTCGAAATTGGTTAGTCAAATGAAGAATAGTTATTCCAAGTTAAGCTACGAGACTCACGAGCCGTACATCGTGAGTAGCTGGTATAATCTCCAGCTTTGCGACGCTAGCTTTGGATGGGGATCCCCGGTTTGGGTTGTCGGTAATGGAGCTCCTGCTTTAGACCAAATGACGGTGTTAATGGATACCAAGGACGGAGAAGGAATCGAAGCTTGGGTGACCCTTTATCAAGAAAACATGTCACTTGCCTTTGCTTTCCCAAATTTTAGTGTCTTGGTCTTAACACTAAGCTAATTTGTGTGGTTCTGGTGAAGAAGAGTGATCCAACCCGAAATGCTTGGAAATTGTAATAATTTGGTTTATCTCTTTCTGCCAATGAACGAAAACATCTTTCACATTTCATCTATGTATTAGCTTTCTGCATTTCTCATAATCGTTTCTGCTAGTAAAAAAATATTTCATCTCTCTTTACATTTCTTCCTCCATGTTAAAATTGAGTTTTTACATACCTCTTCTTTTATCATTTTGACCTTTTCTTTAATTTGCACCACATCCCATGCTTGGCATGAATTGTTGCACCGCTAACAAGTTCAACGGATTCTGGGGATCCACGCAGCTCCACATCGAATTTCTGCAACATAGCTAGTGCGACAGTCGATTCCATTAGGGCAAACTGGTCACCAATGCATTTCATTGGTCCTCCACCAAATGGTAAGAATGCAAAGTCTGATATGATCTGTTCTCATCATAATACCACACAAACGCAAGTCTCGTTACAAGTCATTTCAGAGCTAAGTGCAGAAGATTTCAGTTTTAGTGATTTACAAGTCATTTCAGAGCTAGGTGCAAAAGATTTGGGCACACCTTTAAAAATATAACTTTAAGGGAAATAATACACATTTTTGGATTTTTACCTCGTTCGGATATAGTGCTCCAGGGCTTCGAGATGGATCAAAGCCAGCCCATCCTTCAATGCCATTGCTCTCTTTCATTCTCAAAAACCTCTCGGGTTCAAAATCGTGGGGATTATCCCAAAGTATGGAGATCTATAGAGATTATACACCTGAAAGCAAATGCACAATAGGAAAACGTTAAGAAAAACTGGTTTTCGTTCAGGAACATTAGAAAATATGGAAACTGAAACTTACAGAAATAAAGATATCAGTCCCTTTTGGAAATTCATGACCACTTTTTTCACCTTTATATCCACCTGTGGATGCAAGCAATAGAATAACATAGGGAAATTAGTGATATATGAGCTTGAGAGTTCAAACCAAGTCATTTTCTAGTGATTGTGGAGATATATGATGTGTTAATGAGAACAAATTTTTATACCGGGCAAGGTTTCTGGTTTAAGAGTGCGTCTGATGAGCAAAGGTGGCTGAGGGTAAAGACGAAGGACTTCTACAACAATCAGACGTATGTATCTGAAAGCGTGAAACAAAGAGGTCAATGATTAACATATAGACCAAAAGAAAAGATTAAAGAAACTACCTCTGGAATTAATGTACTCGAGCTTTTTCATTGATTCATAAGTCGGTGGAGGACCTTGACCAAGCACAGCATCAATCTTTGAGCTTTCTTAATTTTTGTGGGATTCTGAAAATTTAGAAGAGAATACTAAAACTGTACAATGAAGCTTAATCATACATGGAAAATTGGCAAAAGATCAACAAGTGCATACTTGTGAAAGAAGGAAAACAGCCCAAGTAAGAACTGCTGCTGTTGTCTCATGACCAGCAATTAGCATAGTCATCAAGTCATCCCTCAGCTGTTGAAAATAGTTGTGTGAAAAAGGGATGAATGAAAAGCAGAAGGGGATAAAAATACTGTTAATCACAAACTGATATAATCTTGCCTGCCGGTTATCAATATCAACACCACGCATGTCGACTAAGAACCTCAAAAGACTTGCATCCTGTGGATCCAAGATAAGAGAAGATTTTCAAATTGGGATAATAATATTAATAGGAAGGTTTTTCAGTAAACTTGGAGGACATAAATGATTATCTAACCTTTAGATTAAAGTAGATCTTTGCTGGAGCTTTTCTACCTCTGTTTCCTGAAAGGAAAAAACTAAGAAAATGAAGACGGAGCAGTAGAGCCAAGAACAAAGAAAACTAAAATACCTTTCTTGTCTCTTTAGTATTCTGAATTAGTTTATCAAGGCAATCATTTATAATCTTCAGATCACTTTGGAACTTTCGTTGCCTCGGAACTATCCATTTGGCTGGAGGAAAATTCCAATAAGGGAGGTAGAAAGTAAACCGATGCTCAGCCTCGAAAAGAGATCCATAAACTGCTTGTGATGTAACAGAAAACATCAATGGACCAGCTTATACCCAAACCCATGAAAATCCAATTTAATAGTAAAATGATTAAAAATCAAAAACCTTAATCACAGAAGACTCTTTTGTGACAGAGACAAAGTCGTAGTTAAACGCACTAAGCCCTGTGATATCAAGAGCCAGACTTGAGAATTCTGCTTCCAAATTCAATTCATCGTGTCCTCTCCACTTGAGACTTCTTTATCCTTCAAGAGTTTCTCAGTTTTTAATCTCATTTTCTCCGAACAGTCACTAAATACTTTGACCATGGCCTCCAGGTACAATGTATGGAATCCAGGAGTTGTAACACAGATTGATAAAGAACAATCATCAATGGCCATGGCTTGCAATATCTGAAACACAGAGATTACATCTTGCCTTTTAGCTCTTCTCTTAACTTCCAAGTATCGAGGTCAGCCGGTATTAACCCTTTCCCCATAATTGGCTCTAAGATCTCAGCAAGAACTCCCTAGAGAAACACATAAAATGTTACATAACGGCCCCAAAGAAACAATAGAAATGCTTTTTTTCTATGGAATTCTCTGCTACCTTGTCATAAGCAAAGGCATTTTCCCGTCGGACATGCCTTGCAATAATTGGATCCGAGATGACAACAAAAGCTTTTGGACCAAACGCAAGTTTATATACTCCTCCATGCTTCAAGTTAAGAGAAACCACAAAACCAAACATAGATGTTAATAAGGAATAAACTTCTTCAAGTAAAGGCGTTGTCGTGATGTATTTATATACCTCCAAGAACCAGTCGTAAAGCGATAAAAATAGAGGCTTTCCGAACAAATCAGAGACTGCGCCTTCAGCAGTAGGCATTGACCCCAAACTTCCACCACTTAACAGGTTTGTAAGAAGGTTACTCGCATTGTCCGGGAGATTACCAGTGGTCTTTGGCTCCATAGATTGGCACCTAAAAATGTCCCCCACAGAATCAACTCCATTACTACAAGTATCCCATTTACAGTGATACTTACTGCGTCTAATACGGTTCTAAATTTCACAAACCTACATTAAGTGTTTTAAATTTTGCAAATTCCACCGACATCTATAGATAAACACTAAATCGGGCATACAGAAGGAAAAAGGCCCAATATTTCATCAAATCCAGACCTAATATAATAGAAAAGACATGAAATGAGAAGAATATAGAAAGGAAAAAGCAGAGAAATTCACCTGATGGAAATAGAAGCTCTCCGCATATATACAGCGGAAAGAGTTTGAGGGTAATTAACCCTGCCCACATGAAGACAGCCATCGAAGTGAGTAGCCGCAGCAGGGAAAGCTATGGCTGCCATGTTCGTGTGAAAGAGAAGCTTTCAAGTTTTGAAGAAGATGATTGAACATTGCTGGTGTTCTTTTCAGTTTTTACTTCTCTCCCTGGGTGGATTTTAGAAATTTTAAGTCCATACAGAACTTTTTTTAATTTTAAATCTAAATTTGAAAATCAACACATAAATTTAAAAATCAAGCAAATTACATTTTGAAAACCATACCAATCAAACTTCAAAATCAAAACCAAATAATTTTTAAGATAAATACAAAAATATACCACATTTTTCATCCATGTTCTCTAGAAAACTAAACTGTATATATATATATATATATATATATATATATATATTTTACATCTATCAGACCCTTATTACCATTCGCCATCAACGAGGTTTCAGTCAAATCTATCGCTTTACTTTCCGCCGATCTCACAGTTTCTCTCTATTTCTCCACAAACCGGATCCCACAACAAGTTTGTCTAGAAGTTGGTCTTCAAGATGGTCGAAACCTTATCCTTTTCTGTCGAAGTTTGATCGACGATGATGTAGCACTGCCAGCACCATCAATCTCTCTTGCCAAAGAGACATAATGATTAGGGTTTTAGTTAGATTTTATGGGTCTGGTAATGGATCATGTATTTGGGATTCGTTTTCTAATAAAACATTTTTTCTGGCATTTTAAGCCCAATAGGATAAGTTTACGAGAACAAGTTGTTCTATTTGAATCCTAGACAAACTGTGATTGAGTTTTATAGGATATTAAGATCTGTTACTGTATATTCCCTCAGACAAAATTTAGACTTTATGGTTCTTTCCTTTGGGATAGAATATAGTCTAACATCTTCGGCATGAAGACATGTTTCAAAAGCTCGAATGGTAATAAGAAAGACTTTCGTAGTCAACTGCTTTTTTTTGCGATGAAACTATGTTTAGACCATCTCCAGTGGGGTATATAAAAGGGTTCTTAAAGGAGCTCTTGTCATTAAATAACATTAGATAAATGTAAAATGAGTTGGTTAGTCTAGAAGCGTTTTTTAATGTAGAGATTTAAGAAACTCTAAGAACCCATTACGTGTCAATCACTGATTGGCCGAAAGTTTTTGTTTGGAAAAAAAATTGGAAAATGAGGAGTATGAGAAAACGAAGTGGAGGGGTCTGAGAAATTGGAAAAAAAATTGGAAGCATCATCGGCGCTCGTCTTGAGGGTTCCAAGCAAAAATATAGATTTTTTCTTTGCCTCTTTGATTTCAGAAACTCATTAGGCGTAAAATGAAGAGGACAATCGCATAAAGTGTGTGTGAATCGCAAAATTTTGACCTTGGAGGAGAAGCGAAAAGGGAAAACAACGGGAGGATTTGTCTTTGTTTATATGAAGCTGACCGGAGAAGGAGGAGGCGTACTCACCAATTGTTGGTGTTAAGCCAAATGAATGGAGTCGAGAAGTGCTTACATGGTCTTTGGTGAATTGAGTCTTCCATTCTCTATATGGCTTCTCTTTCAAGCTATTCTTTCACTCTCTCTCCTCCAACCTCAGTCGTCTCTTTCCTCCACTTCTCCTTCTTCGGGTACGATTCTTCTTTACTCTTTTTGTTTCTTCTCTTTTTTTCTTACTTAAACTCTCTTAATGTTTCTCATTCGTTTTAGATTTGGTTTCTGATGGAGCGGAGATCTTAAGTGGTACTTCTTCTGTCCAAGAGAAATGTAGTATTCCAATAGGGGTAAGTACTTCTTCGGTTTCGCTTCTTTTAAAAGCCTTAATTTGTTTGGATCTATTTGGTATCTTTGAATATGTGTTTCTATTGTTCCAATAGATCCATTTGATCATTCTCTACTAGTGCTAGTGAATCAGATTCATATTTGTAAGTCATAAAGTTTTTTTTGTTGTATTTCTTTTGTCCATATTTCTAGAAAAAGAATCTCTTGTTTTTCATTCCCATTCCCATAAGAATGAATACTATGATTCGCGTTTTGAACAGGCATGAATACAGCATCTATAGGATAACTTCTGTCTTCAAAGTTATTTGACATTTTTAGTGGAACCCCACAAAACTTAAAAACATTATTAGAGGTTCTTAACTCATTATTTACATTAAATATAAGTTAAGAACCTCTAGTGAGGTTTTTATAATTGGACTTACTCTTAGACTCCGACTTTCAGATTCAGAATTGTTTATTAAATCTTTATCCAAGACCTCCATTGTGTCAGAGTTTCTTCCACCTGAATTTATCATGTTTTATTTTATTATCAGTTATGTTTTATTTTATGAATACTCTATAAAATTGTAATCGCGAACTTTTAATTAATAGAAGAAGATCTGTGACAGAAAACATCTTTTATCTATTATCAGAGTCCAATAAGGAATTTTGTAGTGAAAAATATAACATATGTTTTCGTATCTATAATGAGAGTTCAACACGAATATAATTGACGTCTTTGAGATAGTAGGCAGTGTTCAACTTGATTTGTCTCTTTGATGAGACATCTAGCTTTTGCATTCTTTTGTTTTTGTTGAAGAAGTTGAGCTTTACAACAACAAACTTTCGATCCATTGCAGTCATTGCCCATGTTTTTGAGATGCACAACCATCTTTATCACTATAGAAGCAATTACCACTTAGTTCAAGTACAAATAATATATTTTATATAAGGGAGAATTTGTGCAATGTCATGTCGAAACATGAAAATTCTGTGGAATGTCATCATTAGTTTTTAAATTTGTACCAGTGTCATTTTGGGGAAAGATAGCATGAACAAATAATGGGTGTGCCCTTATTTTAATAAATGAGAGACATGGTGGACAATTGGTGCGGAATTAAATGCTTGAGCAAGAAATGGAAGGAAGATATATTTGACAAATGCTCTCTCTCTC
>JAKUCM010000685.1:0-14111 GCA_023374145.1 Lepidium sativum | reverse complement strand
TTATTGCTTTTACCCATATTTAACTCAAAATGCATAACCAGATACTTTCAGTTGCACATTCTAATTCTTTTAGTTTAAACTTTTATATTTAATTCCCAAAATTAATTGATTGATCAATTGGGATTAAGATCACCTCTATTTATACTAAACCAACTCTTAATATATATATTTCTTGGATTTGAATTTTTATTCACGCATGAAATGAATCAAAAAGAGTTAGAGACAGTCACTAAGTGGAATTATTGGAAGAGATTAAGCTTCTAGAAGCTCAAAACACAAAAGTCGACCATGGTTAGTTCGAGGGACCCACTCGAATTATGAATTAACCATTGTTTGCAGAAGATCATATTGGTTTTTTCCTTGAAAGCTAAATGAAGACATGCATGTATCCTTTTACTTTTGTCATAACTTTTGATTTAAAAGTAAATAATTTACCCATTGGATTTGTTTTTCTTTTGAAAACCACTTGCTTCCACTTTTATCCCACTCCCCTATAAAATCTCAACCACCACTCTCTCAATCGACATACCATACTCGCATTTTATTTTTTCTCTCTAGCAAATTCTCTCTTTTTGGTTAGCGCTCTTGTTGCAGGAATAATCAAGCTAAAGAAAGAGAAGAAAAGGAAACATTGGGTTGAGTGAAACCATTTGAGACGTGTTTCTACCCATCCAAGCAGAACTCGGCCTAGATCTGATCGAGTTGGAGGGTTGAGTTCATGATTCCAGCAATTTTGGGACCTTTTTCGCTCCAAATCCTCTGTTGTTTAGACCCTGACTTGCCACCAGACGAGCTAATGACCTTTGTGACAAAGCCAAAACCAATGTGTTAACCCGCAAGAAGCACCCTGATAGTGTAAGCTCGACAAGGACAAAAGAAAGTCTAGAGGATAGGAGAAGAAGCTCAATGTCAGGAAGAAGATTGATTATTCAACCAGAAAGTCGAGAGGAAGAAGTAGCGGTATAACCTAGCAGGGAATGCATTGGTGGAATTATCTCGCCACAAACCTCTAAATTCAAGCTCAAACTCTTTCATTGAAATAATTGAGAGTATTCTTGAGAGGCAAAGTAGGAAAATAGAGTGGCCACTCACTATCACTAGACCGAGTAATGAAGAGCCAAGCAAGTTCTTGGGAAAATGGAGCTTAAAGCCAATTGACAAAGGCAAGAAGCAAGCTTCCCCATCTTAGAGTGAAGGAGAAACACCTCAAGTGAGTGACGAGCATGCTGAGAATAACCATTTGCTGAGGAGATAATGGAATAAGGGGTCCTCAAATGCTAAAAATCCAGTAGAAGAAGATTTTGCTTAGGCGCCTGATTCTGGTAATATTCTAATATAGATGAGGCTGACACTAAAGTTACATAAGCCATAAGAACATTGATGAACGAAAGATGCATTAAAGAAGAATCTTGGATGGCATATGAAGTGACACAATGTGAGCTGACAGAGAAAGAGATTCTGAAAAGTATGACCATAAAAGCATTATGGAAGCATTGAGCACAATGGGTTTTGAAGTAACATGTTATCCCCATCGTGAGACTATGGAAAAACTTCATATCATTATGTGGACTTGCTGTTTCAAGATTGCGGTGTGTCTTACTTCATGTCGCCTTTCAAAGACCTACATAAAAGATATTATTACAGTTCATCTTCATGAATACAATGATAGGGTCCAAGGCTTACTAGAAAAGGATGGTGGTGGTTACATTACACTTATGGAGAATAGGAAGAACTACAAGTTCACACTGAAGCATATCCAAAATTATTCAAATTCACCACTATAGTGGCCGCCTTCCCTCGCATTGATGAAGATGAGCTTGATGAATTATGGTTTATGATCAGTGGAAGTAAATAGTTTGATCCATATCGCATTAAAGGCAATTGGGTAAGGAATCGTTGCATCAACTACTTACGCCGAGCCTTAACATATATTCTCTTTGCAAGACACACAACAAGAGCAATCAACCTTGGAGAAATGTTGTTGATCGTGATAGCGCTTAAGGATATTGAAGGTGAGACACCAAGAGGTAAACCAATCGTCAGAGATGAAAGAAATTATGGGTTGGCATTTGAACTAGCTAAATAACTCACCTCATACAGAAAGCGAGCAGAGACACAAGCAAAGAAGATTTCCCCAAAACTTATATGTATTGGTAGGGTTGTACATCAGATTCTCAGGTCTTGCAAGGTTAAGGTGGATAAATCAGAATGGGTAGACCCAAGAATCATGGATGTGGATTTTCTGAGAAGACGTGATATATTGGGAAATCCATCTTTGGTGGTCATTTTGTGTACCATTTTACCCATACAGAAAACCTTAAAGCTCGTTTTATTATACCATTCCCTGAATTGACTTTGATCATATTGGGAAGAAATGTTGATTTCATCCAATCAATGAAGGACCTTGTTGATCCACAAAGACAACTACCACATTCTCCACCTATACCAACCGACATAAAAGAGATTGAGCCAGAGAATTATTATTTCTTAATAACACAAAGCACCAAAGCACGGAGCTAGTGTCAGAGAGGCTCATAAACACATTAGAATGCTTCAGAATGTGAATAGGTGGCTAGTAAAGAATGTTAAGGGGCTAGTCAAGAATAAGGAATAATGGAACCAAGAGAACAAATATATTAGAAGGGAAATAGAGTTAGTGGTCAATCTTCTCAAGCTCCAACTACAATTCAGATGCATCACTTAGTTTCAGTGGAACATACTCGTGATCAACAGTCGGCACCAGCTAGGCACTCCTCTGTCGATGGACTGATGTATTAAAAGAGAGGAAAATCACACAGACAATATAACTCGTTCGCACAGCTCGACTAGACTATGCTCGAGTCAAGACTTCTAGGCACATACATTCATGCCTCGACCCACCAACTCGACCCACCATTGGTCGAGTCTCAGTATGGACCAACAAATTACACATTTGAGTCCATGAACGCCACCATCTCACAGTACTTTGGTCTCTAAAGTTACATATTCCTTCATTTCATTGCCTATACCATTGCATATTTGATTTTGCCTTGTTGGTCTAGGATTCTTCTTTGAACTTTTATCCACACAAGGGACTGTGTGATTTTCGTTTATGGAGGGTCCTAGAGGATATCAACGTTGTTTTTTTTCTTAGTTTTGATTTTTCATATAGATCATCCATCTCACTTATTGCATGAAAAACCGAAATAACATTTTCCTTTAAGCATATTTAATCATTGCATAAGATTTAAGTCATAGAAAAAGCATAATTGAAAACCTTTTTAAAAATCATTCCAAAAATAGAATGTCATGTAGTTTGCATTCATTAGGATTGATTCTAGACGTTGCATTGGGGATTATTATGTCATTACCTTTCGAACTTGTTGACTTATGTGATAGATTCAATGCCTTAGTTGTTTAAAGTTCTTTGATGCATGCCTAGTTTACTCTGGAAGTTAAGACTCATTCATGCTAGAAAGGTTTAGTTTAAGCTTCATGCCTTTGTTGAAACATGTTTTGATCTACTGCCATTCCTTAATAACTTAGAACCTTAACTCGACTTACAATTATCAAGTATATGCTTTAAATCTGAAATGTGTGGATAGAGTACAATACTTGGAATGTCTTTCTCCATGTTTGCATCACTCTTGCTAATCCAAGTAGACTCCCACCCTGAGCCTTACCTTATTTCAAACAATGCATTGTTTGTTGTATGATTGTTATTCCTTATTTTGGATTAAGCTTGGTATAAGGTGTTAGGTCTGAGCCAACAAGGACAAGAGTTCATGTAGGTTCTGTTTCATGATTTTTGGATCAGTTAGGTGTAGGTGAATTCAATTTTAGGAATTGGGTTGCTTGTATCTTATGCATTGGAAAGCAATGAAGAGAAAGAAAAGGTAAAAGAGTTCTAAGGAGATAAAGGTCTGAAATTTCAAGAGTGTTCTAGTAAACGTTTTTGGGAAATAAGTATGAGAAAAGGGTTCCAAGCTAAAACAAGTCAAAAAGAATAGACAAGTGTCTAGAAAGTCATATGTAAAAGAAAGGATATAATCAAAGCATTAAGTGAATCCCTAGCCGCTATAAGTCACCAAAATAATAAGTATCATCTCCTTAGATTGAAGTTGGAATGAAATCTTGATAAGTTGATCCTTCAAAAGAGTTTGTGGCTGAAAAGAGACAAAAAGCCTTGAGATGAAAGGGTAGATTTAAGATCAATTATGGGTTAAGATATGATTAGGTTGGGCTCTAGTATGGGTACTCGTGTAGATGAAGTTTTGTCTTTGTATGCATTCGTTGGCTCTCACCTTTAGCATTATATATAAGCTTATTCCATTCATTGAGTGATCTTTGTGCTTAAATTACTTGACCAGTTACAAAGAAAGAGATCACTTTAATATGTTAACCTTACCCTTAGCCAATCAAGTTCAAAGGAGATGCATAATGTCAAAAGAAATAGCTAGTGGGAATGCATATGTAGGTTGAGGCTGAACTTAGAATAAAGTGTGATTGGCATGGCTAAAGTTTTATTAGTAAGGCAAACTTAATTTTCATTGTAGAATTGGCAACTAGGACATTGAGTATTCCATTCGGATCAACTTGTTTTCGGTGTTGAATCCCCACTTGCAACTCTTCTCCTTCTTAATTATATTTGGTTGCTTGAGGGCAAGAAAAAACTATGTTTGTGGGAGCTGATATGTATGCATTTTAGCATGTTTTAGGAGCATAATTTCGCCATTTTGCCTACATATCCATTGGAGCAATACATGACATAAGGATTAGCAAGGACCAGAATGGAGTGATGAGCACGATCAAAAGGAGTAGCTAAGGACGGGAGCATGCCCAACTCGACTGCTGAACTCGACCACACTAGTCAAGTTTGATACTCATGGGTGACTTGGACACAACTCGACCTCACAACTGGAGCAGCACTTGGTTGAGTTGCTTATCTGATTTCATTTTTTGACTTTTTAATTTGGCATTTGACTTTTTAGGGTTTTGTACAAGGAATAAAAATACCTCCTGATGTCATCAAAAAAAGGATCCACGTTTTTATTTCTCTTTTGGCAAAGTTTAAGAAATGTTTTCTCTCTTTTATCTTGTAATTTCTAGATCTTGAATGTTAGATCATTTGTGAACCTTTGTTTATTTTAATTTCTGTCTTTAATTAAAATTGTTCATTTCCTTCTTATCTTTTTCATGATGTTAAGTTTTTCATTTTCTGGGTTTATGAATTTTATGATGAAGATTGAGTAAATTCATTATGGTTCTTGAGAAAATAGGCTAGATTAGTGTAGATCTAAGGGTTTCCAAGCTTGCCTAAGGTTATTCATGCTTTGATCTCTTCAATTTAGGTGTTCTTAATGTTTGCTTCTCTATGATCCATTGAAATATGAGATTAGGTATTTTCCACCCACAATGTGGTTGTGAAAATGCTTGACTGAACTTAAACTTGAGATAATCATTCACAACTCAAGAAATTGAATGTCTAGGGTGTTATAAGACTATTTTATTCTTAGATATTAATGCATCTTGGTCTATGAATCGTTGATGGGAGTCAAGTCTGGTTGTAGTTTAGGTTGAGTCTCATTTCATGAGAATAAATGTGATTTATTTGAGTATTGGTCTATAGGTCATTCTATATAGGTTAAGCAAGCTCTAGATCCCCTAGTGAAGCTCTGATCATGGATCTCACTACTCAAGTCTTACTCTATTTTTTTCACTCACTCTATTTTGTTCACTCTATGTTTTTACTCTGTTTTGCTCTGTTTTCTTTATGCTTATTATCAAATTTTATTTGGACGCACCAATTTGATCTAATTTATTTGGCTTCGATTAGATGATTTGAATATGTCTTGATTGCTAGCTGCTTACTAGATGGATTTATACCTTACTGTAGTACAACGATTGGAATTAAAGTAGGTTTATTTTATAGTAATAATGTTGTTATCAGATAGCTAACCCATCTTTTACGGGATACAGATGCTTTGTTGATGGTTCGTGGAAAAGTTCAGACCTTCACTTAGGCATTTGTTAGGTTTGCTTTCTAGATGTTGAATAAGAAGGAGTCTTTCAGCATTACATTCGAAGGTGGAAGCGGTTCTGTGGGTTATGGAATCTTTGGTCTTGCTCTAACTTTTAGAAGTGGAGTTAGCTACTTGTTGTATGGATGTGATGAAGATTATGCTACATCTTGAAGAATAGTCGGCCTTCCAACCTTCAGGAAGGTTTTAATAAGTTAAACTCTTTTTTCGTGCTTTTTCTCTTCATGTAATTCTGATATCTATAAACCATAAAGTCGATGCTCTCGCTCGTTCTATTAGAGAGTCATCTAATAGCTCAGTGTTGTAATTCTTTTTTCACCTCTTAGTGTTGCTATTATCAATATATTGTGATTGACAAAAAAAAAAAACTTAAAATAAAGTTGATTAGTTTAATAAGACTTTTTGGAACAATTTCCTTCCTAGTAGATATTTTGCTAAATTATCCTACTAAACTACTACATATATAAAATTAACTTTGCGATTTGTAAGATCATTGTAAAAATGATTTTTCAAAAGTAGTTTTGGTCAATCTTTATCTCTTAATGTTTCTTACATGACGAGATTGTGTAATTTTGCCTAATAGTATATAAAGATTTAAATTATCAATGGACAAGCTATCATTAAAGTTCATGTATAAAAAATCAAACCTTGCTTAATTGTTTATAAGATTAGAGAGTTCTGATTTTTAGAGGATTGTAGAGCTAACACATTAGCTAAACAGTTTATTCATGTACACTAATCAAATAATTCTATTAATACAGATCACAGTTCACTTCTGTTTCATCTTTCCATCTTCTGCTTACTTAATTAGGAAGTCAGAATTTTTATTTTGAATCTTAGAATTATTGGTATTGCTATTGCTAACTCGTTTGAGACATTAAAAAGAGGAACGGTAACTATGTCAAATGCAAGTTAGCTGGTACTGTTTTTGTTAAATAAATGAGTGCTTCCAATCTTTTTCGAGTAGATGATTCCCAAGACAAACTATAGACAAAAGTAGTTCCTGAGTTTGTCGAATGTTTGAACCATGTGATGTTTCCATTCTTTCACTTTATGTGAAGTGCAAATGCAGGAGAAAGTTTGTTGGAAGTGTTGTAATGGAACTTCAGTTTATACTTATGACAGATTTTATTTTAAGTAATACTTTTTTCAAGCATGGTTCGGTTCAATCTCTTCAGATATTTGTTTTTCGTTAAAATTTAAAGAATCAATATAGAAAAATAGATTCAACTTTTAATTATCATATGTAGGAAACTATACTTTAGTTCTTGTACCTGCAATAACAACGCAGAGTAATTAATTTTTAAAAATTATTATATATCATGAAATACTTATATATATTATATATATGTATGTTATTTTAATGAAAAGAGAATAAAGTTGCTTACGTTTTGTTATTAGATGAAAAGAGTAAAGTGAGTACTTGTATTATTATCAATCTTTGTTGTTTGCTATATGTGTGTACATTCACAAATTTATGGTAACACCTATATATAGGCAAAGTGAAGAGATAAAATAAGAAAAGTAGAAAATGGATAATTACTATGTGTGGACACATTGTAGAATACGTAATACTCCCCCTTAATTATCCATATAATATATTATCTATTGCCTCACTAAAATTATTTATTGTAAAATCAAATAGGAAAAACCATAAAACGGAAAAAAGAGTGCAATGGCAAAAACTTTCCCTCGAATTATGAGGATCATATCACAACTTTACACATACCTAAGATGTTGAATTCCAATGTTATATATATTTTGTATGAACAAGGCAGTGGGCTATGACTTTACGAAGAAATCTGCAACATTATTAGTCGATTGAATATATTTTACTATGATATATTTATTCTTTTCGAGCTTTTGGTTGTTAGAAAAGAATTTTGGAAGAATATGCATTGTTTTATCGCTTTTAACATATCCTTCCTCGGTATGAGAAACACATGCATTGTTGTTTTCAAATGGTATGGTTGGTTTCATATTTACTTGTAATCTACTACTTGATCGAATGTGTTGACTTACTGATCTTAGTCATACTCATTTTCTACACACTTCATGGAGTGAAATGACTTCTGCATGGTTTGAAGATATGGCTACAAGTGTTTGCTTTTGAGAACTCCATAAAATAGCAATCCCTCCAATAGTGAACACATATCATGTTTGTGATCGACCTTTATATGTATCTGATAAGTATCATACATCTACAAAACCATTTATTTGGCCATTATATTTTTTAGAATAAAATAACCCTAAATCACTAGTTCCTTGGAGATAGCAAAAAAAATATTTGATTTCATTCCAATTTCTTCGCGTAAGAGATGAACTAAATATAACCAAAAGATTAACTACAAATGATATATCAGGTCTAGTGCACTTTGCAAGGTACATAAGGGCTCCAATCGTATTTAGATATGGTACTTCTGGACCAAGTATCTCTTTAGTATCCTAAGCTGGTCGAAAATGGTCGCTTTCAATGTTAAAAGACCTAACGACTAATGAAGTACTAAGAGGACTTGTCTTGTCCACATTAAACTATTTTAACACTTGGTTAGTATATGTCAATTGGCATACAAATATGCCCTTCTTTGAGTGCTCTATTTGTAGGCCCAGACATGACTTTATTTGCCCGAGATCTTGATTTCGAATTCTCCTCTTAGATATTTTATTGCCTTTTGTATTTCATTTTGAGTTCCAGCCATATTTAGATCATCAACATACACTGCAACTATCACAAATCCGGTTTTCCATTTTCTTAATGAAAACACATGGGCATATAGGATTTTTTACATATGTTTCTTTGCAGTGATCTTTGCAACTCTATTTCATATAACTATTTGGGTTCTCATATAAATATTTGTATCAAATGGCGCATATAAATATGCAGTCACAAGACTTTCATTAGCAACTAAAAGATATCAGATATTTGAATGTAATAGCATCCATAACAGGAGAATATGTTTCCTCATAATCAATCATGGTCTTTGAGGAAAACCTTGAGCTACAAGCCGAGCTTTGTATCTTAAAACTTCATTTTCTCATTTTGTTTTCTAACAAATACCCATTTGTATCCGACCGGTTTCACATCCTTGGGTGTGAGTTCAATAAGTCTAGATACATTTTGTTTGTTAAGTGAATCAAGTTCAATTTCTATCCATGTTACCATAAAATAATCATTGAAGTGGATGTGAATTCACAAATTTTGTCTAGTTTAACTCTTTTAATTGGATAATCAGAGAACAAAGTTCTTAGCTTGTTTATCTGAGTTAGAAATCTTGCAAATGCATGTTTTGAGATGAGTGTAGACATATAGGTCCAATCTTGCAAATGCATGTTTTGAGATGAGTGTAGACATATAGGTCCACATATATCACCTTGGATATGTTCAAGGAATTTTGGTGATTCAATATCTATTTTGGTTGGTGATGTCTTCATATGATCAAATTTCCAAGCCGCAGAGGCCAATGAACTTCCGAAAGCTTCTTCTGATTGAGTGAACATACCGAGTACTTAAAAGTAGGGCATTGGATGGGACGAACATGCAGCACATGTCATTTTATTCCTGAAACATATTTCATGCGGTTTCAATGTATGACCATGTGAGCTTCCTATTATTTTTTGCAACATTTTGGTGCATGGATATCCAAGGTGAGCATACCCTAAAATGAAATAATCAAGATTTCCTTTGATAATAATGTTACATTTAATTGCATCTATATAAGTATGTCGCAAACCAGAAGAGAGTTATGGGATGTTTTCTAGTATAAGTCTTTTCCTAGACTTTTCAGAAATTATATACAAATACTTTTTTTCCATGTTCGTTGAGGACTGAGTATCGTATCCTTCTAGGTATATATCTTTGAAATAGTTATTCTTTCTACAACCTTCAATCAAGTCAGTTGTATAAAGATATTGTATTGACAATTATTTCTGATTATCTTATATTAGAGAAATACTGTTTGTTTCTCAGAATAATGTTCATTGTTTCACTATTTGGTATACAAATTTCTCTAGTTGTTTCCTTGAGTTTTGTTACCTTTGTATCATGAACACATAAAACTTTGTTTTACAATAATAACATAGCAAACTTTATTTTAAAATATAAACATAGCAAACTTTATTTTACCATAAAAACACAAGATAATTATACATTAATTTTGTGAAAAAACATTGCTAAGCAAACAACTGAAATCCATAGTATCTAAAAACAAACAACTTAAGATGTGATAGTTATTCATGGTAGACTGGAGATTATTTAGTGACTACATGCATCTTAGTTTTCCTCATGAGTGGTCACGTCAAACTCATTAGCAAAGTCGGAATTATCGAGGTGAGTTGATCCCTCAGAGTGTTCCATACAATTTACTTCTTTTCCTTTTCCTTTGAGTGATTCTTTGTATAGTTTACAAAGGTATGAAGGAGTCCAACATAGTTTGGACCAATGCCCTATTGATATGTATCTGAAACATATGTTATCACGCTTCTGGGTGACATTCTTTTGAATTTCTTTTCCTTTGGATTTTCTTTCAGATCTGACCCACTTGAACGACGGTTGTCCTTGTGAGTTGTAATACCTTTCACGTCTCTAATTGTATCGATGACCATGAACCTGATTTGTTTGACTTTCTCATTCTAGATTTTTTGTGTTCGTTGCATTCACTTCAGTGAATGATTTGGTTCAAGTAGGATGGGCATTGTGGTTCTTTATGAGAAGTTCATTATTCTTCTCTTCTACCATTAGAGCCATAAAAAACTCCAAAAATCTTTTAAAGACATAAAGTAAAGGGAAAGTCAAAAGAAATGTTGTATCTATTAGCTTCCAAATCATCTCCCTGCTGTTAAACAAGTTGTTTACATTTAATGATATTAGACTCTTCTTTTGGTGTTGGCATGTTTAGAACTGATGATTGTTTGCCACAAATCACCAGAGGGTCTGATCTCTTTTTGCATTTCAATTTTCATGTGCTCGAATTTTCAACACGTATGGACCCAGAATGTGCCTTGATGACGGCGTGTTATTAGTAATTTTGTTGCCCAGGTTTAGCTCTTTTATCAAAACATTAAGGCAACAGCTATTTTTCTATATAACCTTTTAAAAATAGTATGACAAAACCATGAAATATCTATGCAGAGCATCCGCAAACACCCAATCACTGTTTATGGTGATGGATAACAAACTAGAAGCTTTCAATATGTTTCTGACTTGGTACGTAGCAACATGTGTTTTAATCCAGTCTGTTGTATGATTGATTTCCCTAACGAGCGAAAAATATATATTGCCATGATAGTAACTAATACATAATTGGCTTAATTTATTTACCACAATATTTCAATTATGTCGCTATTCTTAGCATGATAGAATGCAAGCAAAAAAAAGAAGCAAAACATTTTCTTTCAAATTAAAAACTAAAACAATTTCATGGAGAGAATATGAAATGTTTTGGATGAGGTGAATGAGTGAAATGAGTATATTTATATATTGAAAAATTATTGTTCATGACCTTTAAAATAATTATTTGAGCAAGTAGAAAAATTTGAAATTATTTGTTCATGGCTGTTGGTAAAAATTTAAAATTATAATTTAATGTAAAATTAATTACTATATATAATATAAGCATCACATAATAGATAAATGTGACCAAATCTATCTATAAGCATAACTATATATGTATTATATCACATACATGTATATAAATATATAGTAAGAGATAATATTAATTACATTCAACGAGTTTCTTGCATGCATGAATAATTTGTCATTTATGTGTAATTTTAGGTAAGTTTTAAATATCATGCAATAAACAGAGTTTAATTAAAAAAATCATGATACTATGAAATATCAAATAAATAAATGGTTAAGCCGACCATACAAAAATAAATGATAAGGCGGACAAATCGTTTTCTACATATCGGTAATAAGATCCATGGTATAGAAATCCTAATGTGTTGCGGAACAATAGGGTTGTGGATAATTTGAAACATGAAAGCAAAATTGGTGAGCAGTGAGGATGTTGAAAAATAATTGTGCGGCCAAGGAAGATGTGCGAGTGTCAAAATAAGAGATTCATTTTCTAGATATATGGATGTCGGCCATAGGTTCGAATCATGCCACCTTTCTTGTGAATCCCAAGGCTCTAATCAATTGTAAATTTGGATTATTAAATTACAGATTCGCTGCTATCCGACAACTTTCTCCGCTGAACCGGTAGTCAATAATTTTATATGAGGAACTATTGAACTCAATCACTTGTTCCTAAAGTTGGATTCAATTGTCAATGAATCCTATCAAAAATAAGATTGACTTCAATCAAATCAAAGTATCTAACATTTTCATATCTAACAATTTTCCGCAAAGTGGTGACGAAAGGTATAACTTATACAGTTTTTCGTGACTCAAACTGCTGGTACACTTTCCAGTTTGCAACGACTCAAAAATATTGATTGTTCGACTATTTCTTTAAATTTAAGATTAATCCTCCTTGTCTCAACTTCAACGTCAATCACCTTAATACTTATTGGGAAAGATCGGAGAACAATGAAATCAATTATGGTTCCATGACTCATCGGAAGAAAAATAGAGGATTTTGTATTCAGTCTGGAGCAAAATTTAGATTAACTTTCTTTTACCGACTTAGACTATAGACAATGTAGAAGAGGGTTTCACTTTCTCTTATCTCTATTGGTCTACTTGGGACTTTTAGGAGTGAAATTCTCTTATAATTGGTTAACTCTTGAAAATCAACAATAATAAAAATAAGCCAAATAATAGAAGAGAACCTTATTGATGGTAATAAAACGTGAGAAATTTGAGATGAATCACCAAAAGTTCATGCGATTTCACACAATTGTGAGGTAGTGGCAGAATTTTTAACGACCTCACAAGGAAGATCTTCATCTCAATCCAATAAGTGTGAAGTGTTGTGACATTCTCCAATTTGTTTGAAGTTTTTTGAAAGGCTACTAAACGTTGAGGTGAGTTACTGTGTTTATTAGAGATTGTTGGAAAGACTTAATTTTATATTTTTTGATAATTTTGTTTAATGTAATATTCAATGGTATTTTGAACCCATATGTTTTGTATTTTGGATTTTGAAATCGACATTCAATTGGTATGAATAGTTGATAATAGCTAGAGAGTATCATCATAGTGTAATTGTAAAATTTCAGATAATGTTGCTTGTTTTATATTTTTCAGATTTAGTGATAGCGACAATTGTTCATTCTAATTATGGAGGTGTTGCATTGATTCTCGATGGAATTAGGAGGGTGATAATTATTATGTAATAACGTATAAGACATTGATTATTGAGGATAAAAATTACTTGGTTTTGATGGAAAAGATGCAAAGTAAGCTTGGTATGGATAAAATCATAAAGATAAAAGTGAGTTACATTTCGTTGGTAATGGAAGCAAATAAGGAATCATATTTCTGATGATAAGGACATGGAAAGTTATCTATGTAGGATGAATGTGGGCAATTAAGAAACTTTTTGCATGTCGAAGTAGAAAAATGTTATGAGGAAGATTTAAGAGGGCGGCTAGGAAGTTCATTTGGTATGAATATTATGGTGGTTTCAAATGTTAAAGCAAACAATTTGAAAACTATTTACGAGGAAGAAAAGGAATTTGAAAATTTGTTCGAGATTATTGCTGTTGGAGATAATATATATAGGTAATGAGGAATTCATATTAGTTAATACAGACGTGGATGGTGTTGGATATGGACTAAATGAATCGCTTGAACTGTCTTGTAATACATGTGGTAGAGTAAGCCAGTTTGTAGAAGACTGAGAAGCTGGTACGAGTTTGGAATTAGATCAAGAATTTGTGTGCAAAAAGCAAGTGCAAAATTTAGTGTTTAGAGTGTCACATAAACGATGTTTTGACTACGATGTATTGAACTCAGATAATTAGAGATGCATGGTAAGATGTGGTCTACAAGGTTGTAAGTGGTACTTAAGAGTGTCATGGCCACAAGGAAACAAAGATAGTTGGTCGCTAAAAGTATAAAAATGTTTTCTTGCTCTCGGGTATCGGCAAGTACATCAAATGTTAAAAGAATAGGATCTCTAATTTTAGTTGTGTTTGTTGTGC
>JAKUCM010000684.1:0-58504 GCA_023374145.1 Lepidium sativum | reverse complement strand
AGAGAAAATTTCCTTTCAAAAGTATCATTTTGCTTTCATTCAATTTTATAAGAAAATGACATTTTAAGAGAATTGGAAAAAAAAATTAACACTATTTTGCGGTTTATTCTCTCGCTACTTTTCAGAGCTTTGCAAGAGGGTTTGGTGTTGAAAAACGGCGATTCCAGAGGCGATTCCAACGATGATTCGAGGTTTTTGACGGGGTTGATTGCGGCGACTCATCAGAGGCAACGGAAGCGGCTCTCGGAGACGGCGTCTGATTGAAGGTGACTCCTAGGGTTTTAGAGTCTATTTTGAGAGTTTGTGTGGGGGGAAAGGATTCAAACCCTAGGAGTGTCGGGGGTGTTGCTGCGACGGGGTTTGCTCCGTCTCGTGGATTGCCTCCTCTTTGCAGATAAGTAATCTCAAATTTCTTTTTATCCGTCAGATATGATAGGGATTTGGTAGTTTTTGTGGTTCAAGTTGGCAGTATTAAGATGTTTTTGATCCGGTTAGCCATTCCCTATGTATTTTAGCTCACATAGGGAAAATTGGAAGAGATTTGGGTTTTTGGGTGTATTGGAAACATGTTTAACCATGGTACGATCTTGGAGGAATGGCCTTATCGCCGGTAATAATATTATCTTTGCTGGCGTTGGGGTTGTGGGATCCTGAGTTTCAAATCCAGATGTTGGAGTATTTTAGGAGATTACGAGAAGGTTTCATGTCTGATCTTCCTTTCTCGGTTCTGAAAATGGGTTATAACCTACAATGAAGGGTTTTTCTTGTCACTCTGATGAGGAGAGTTACTCGCAGGTAGATTATACCAATGGTAATGCTCATGAGTTATGCATAAATTTGGTTCAAAGTGTGAAAATGCTTAAACAAACCTATAATTCAAACTGGGAACTATTGATCAAACTGGTTATTGGCCTTTTATCAACACAATTAGATTTTAGTTGTTTGAGGACATTGATACTGTTTATAAACCTTCCAGGGGTGGGAACCACAGTACGAAATTATGAAGACAACGATTCAGATAAAACTGAGATTTATTTGGTTGATATAACGAATACTCAAACGATCCAGTTTAGAACAGAAAAAACTAAAATAGGATACTCACTGTATTTGCTTGTATTTTGGTACGACAGTTGAAAAGGACATAATGTTCGGTTAAATATGACATCATTTATGATCTTCTCAGTTGCAGGGTGGGGAGATTGGCGGCTGAGTTCTCTGTACAAACAGCCTGATACTATGTAGACTTAGGACTCATTATGTCTCTGGTTCATATCGGAGGTATGTTAGTGGAAAAGTTGTCATATAATAGCGGAATCTATTTTGATAATTGTTGGAGTTGTAGGAATTTTGAATTTAAATTAAAAAGTATTAAGATAAGTTTTAAATTCAAGGAAGATTAAGATCTTATCATTCAGATGGCTACTATATATATGAAGCTGATTAGACTCATAAAGTAAAATCGCTGCTTTTTATTATCTATTCTCATTGTAGAACCTAGGTATTCTCGGGTTAGAGAGTTTTGGTGGGATAGAGACCATGTTGGCGGTCTCCGATTAAAATTCCTAAGATAGATAATATTGCACTACTTGCTAGATCTTCGAAAGTTTTGATGGGGCGCTGCCTGAATCCCATAATCAAAACGTAGACACTTTCTTGTTTCGAATGCCTCAATTATGGGACCTAGATGGGAAATTGAGAGGGCTAAACCTAGGAAACGATAGGTTTCAGTTTAAATTTAATGAGAAGGGAGATTTGGATAGGGTTTTGGACAATGGTGCCATCAACTTTGACGGTTGGAGGCCGGGGGGCTGAATATCCTAGTGTGATAAGGCTGGGGGTTAGATTCACTTTACCATTCGAATATCGAGTAGAAGAATTGTATAAAATAGTTGTCGAATCTATTGGGGTGGTGATTGATATTGATGTTAAGAAAGGAATGATTTTAATCGATGGTCCCCGTGCTCAAAATCACTTACTTTTTTCTTCTGTTTTAGAATACAAAGAAGGAAAAGATACAAAAATTTTGATTGAATATAAGCGGTTGTTAGGCTTTTGTGGTCTTTGTGATAGAATGACACATGATACAAATAGCTGTTATACCATCTAAATCTGCTAATGTAGGATCTAGTACTACTAATTATAGTAGATCTGGAGCAGCTAAAAGAACTAAAAGCTACAAGGGTGCAGTCTCGATTGGGTCCTCCAAACCCCGACCAGACTACAGAAAGTGGGAAATCTGGAGAAGAAAAGGAGCTGAGGGCTACCTTTATCAAAATTTAAGCTCAATCATGTGAAGATGGTGAGAGTTAATGAATTAGTCAATAAAAACAATGTTGGCGACTATTTAGATGTCAATGTTTCATCTTTCTGGTTTAGTATCAAAGTTTTGGATTTTGTACTCGTTTCCTTGCAAGTCCGACGACCATTGTTTCAAGACTTAACATAACCAGTTTCAGGAGAGGTGGAGGTCGGCGAACCTGCAGTTTTGTAGGAAGCTTCTGACCAATCTAGACCGGCTGTTGCAGAGGCAAAGAATGCAACACAGCTTCCGGAGAAGGTACTGAATTTAGACGAGGCTGGAGAAGACTCTACCTTGGTGCCGAGTGATGAGGAGCTGAATCTGAAATGAGAATTAGAGGATTATGACTAGGAAAACACTCTTCTATATACTGAGAATTAGAGGATTATCTAATCTTTTGGGAATTAAAACTGGCATGATTTATTTCCTAAATCTGTAGTTGAATACTTGGATATGATATGATCCGATCATAAACCAATTTTGGGGCGGTTTATTGCAAATGCGGGTGTCCAAAAAATGGCAATTCATATTTGATAAAAGATGGATTGGGAAATCTGGATTGATGGAAACTATTCAAAAAAGTTGGGGAGGGTACTTATTCTCAAGGAACTCGTACATTAGACAAGAAAATTAGGGCTTGTCGCCGGGAAATATCACACT
Organism: Lepidium sativum; assembly: GCA_023374145.1. Taxonomy (NCBI): domain Eukaryota; kingdom Viridiplantae; phylum Streptophyta; class Magnoliopsida; order Brassicales; family Brassicaceae; genus Lepidium; species Lepidium sativum. Next base: position 55,545 of record JAKUCM010000684.1, on the reverse strand, counting down.
GGAGGCATTCCAATATCGAACCTGGTCAATTAAGAATAACAAAATGTAAACAAGAGTTAGAACAACTCAAAAGTAGCGGGTCCTTTAACTCAGATCGACTACTTCAGGTGCATGTAGATTTAAGCAAAGCTTATGGAGGTTTTCTGGAAACAAAAAAGTAGAAATAAATGGTTAAGCGAAGGAGATGAAAATACTAGATGTTTCCACGCTCAAACAAAGTAGAGGCGAACTCGTAATAGGATAATTGGACTATATTCAAGCAATGATGTTTGGGTAACCCAGAAGGATGATATTCTTCGAGAAGCAACATACTATTTCTCAATGATATTATCAAGTAATGGGGATTCAACTGTAGTTTTGGATGACCTAGACTCAAAGGTCCGGCAAAATGGCATAGTACGCTGCATTCTAGATAAATCTTTTGGGAATTAAAATTGGCATGATTTATTTCCTAAATATGTAGTTGAATACTTGGATATGATATGATCCGATTATAAACCAATGTTGGGGCGGTTTACTGCAAATGCGGTGTGTCCAAAAAATGGCAATTCATATTTGATAAAAGATGGATTGGGAAATCTGGATTGATGGAAACTATTCAAAAAAGTTGGGAGGGTACTTATTCTCAAGGAACTTGTACATTAGACAAGAAAATTAGGGCTTGTCGCCGGGAAATATCACATTGGAGGCATTCCAATATCGAACATGGTCAATTAAGAATAACAAAATTGAAACAAGAGTTTAAACAACTCAAAAGTAGCGGGGTCCTTTAACTCAGATCGACTACTTCAGGTGCATGTAGATTTAAGCAAAGCTTATGCTGATGAAGAGGCTTTCTGGAAACAAAAAAAATAGAAATAAATGGTTAAGCGAAGGAGATGAAAATACTAGATGTTTCAACGCTCAAAAAAAAGTAGAGGCGAGCTCGTAATAGGATAATTGGACTATATTCAAGCAATGATGTTTGGGTAACCCAGGAGGATGATATCCTTCGAGAAGCAACATACTATTTCTCAATGATATTCTCAAGTAATGGGGATTCAACTGTAGTTTTGGATGACCTAGATTCAAAGGTCATTGACTTAGATAATCAATTATTGATGAGGCGAACCACTGTAGAGGAGGTTCGACAAGCTCTGTTCTCGATGGATCCTAGTAAAACACCTGGGCCAGATGGGATGACAACTTTATTCTTTCAGGAGGTGTGGGAGTTTATACACGTTGACTTGGTTACACTGGTTAATAATTTTTTGTCAAAAGGTTCGTTTGACCCGGTTTTGAATAAGACAAATATTTGTCTTATCCCGAAAGTGTCTCGACCAACACGGATGATAGAATTTCGACCAATTAGTTTATGCAATGTGGCATACAAGATAATATTGAAGGTAATGTGCATTCGTCTCCGAAGAGTGTTACCTAAATTAGTTTTGGAGACGCAATCAGCTTTTATCGCGGGGAGGAACATTTTAGATAACATTTTGCTAGCTCAGGAGATGTTCCACGCCTTGCGAACTAATAGAGCAATTAGGGGCAAATATATGGCCATTAAGACTGATATGAGTAAAGTATTTGACAGAGTGGAGTGGAATTTTGTTAAGGAAGTTGAGTTTTTGTGAAGCATGGATCAATTGTGTAATGTTTTTGCATCACAAGTGTAGCATATTTGATATTACTAAATGGAGTCCTAGGGGACATAATTAAACCTAACAGAGGTCTGAGACAAGGTGATCCTATATCACCTTACATTTTCATAATGTGCACAGAAGTGCTAATATCTAAGTTGCGCGTCGCAGAGCAAAGGGGATTACTGACATGAATCTCCATTGCGCGATCTAGCCCGGCACTGACTCATATATTATTTGCTGATGATAGTCTCTTTTTTTGTAAAGCAACAAAAGAAGAATCGCATCAAATTTTGAAGATACTTACCGAATATGAACATATGTCTAGACAACAGATTAATTTCCAGAAGTCATATATTCAATTCGGCCGTGGAGTCTCTGACGTCGCGAAGTTAGAAATGCACGGGTCCCTTAGGATACATAATGTGGGGGGAGTGGGGTCGTACTTAGATTTACCTAAGAACATTGAAGGAGAGAAGACAAAAGTGTTTGCTTTTGTTCGAGAGAAACTTAAGAATATGATAAATAGCTGGTCTTCAAAATTTTTATCGAAGGCAGGCAAGGAGGTTCTGATTAAATCGGTATTGACAACTTTGCCTACATATGTAGTCTCCTGTTATAGACTTCCCAATTTGGTTGTCCACTAGTTGAACGCTGCCATTGCCGATTTTTGGTGGTCGAATTCACGGATTACGAAGGGGATTCATTAGCACAATTGACAGAAGTTATGTAGACCTAAAACCAAAGGAGGACTAGGGTTTCGTGTTTTGGAGGATTTTAACTCTGCCTTATTAACAAAACAATTTTGGCGGCTTTTGCATTTTCCGGAGTCATTGTTGGCTAGGGTTCTGAAAGGTCGTTATTTTAAGGACACATGTCTGTTACTTGTGAAGGCCACGGCTAACTCATTTTATGGCTGGCGCAATATCTTGTCGGCGCGACCTTTGGTTATAAAAGGAACGCTCAGACGATTAGGGGATGGTAAAAATACAAGGGTGTGGGTAGACCCGTGAATACTGGACACAGTACCCCCGCCCAGTGAGACAAACATCTATTTCTATGTTCCCTGACCTGACGGTAGACCAATTTATTGATCACCGATCATGTTCTTGGAAAGAGGTATTGGTACGACAATATTTTGATCCTATTGATGTCTAATACATACTCAGAATCCCTATTCCACGACGTAAACGTCTTGATTACTGGGGCTGGATTTTTACTAAGACAGGACGATATACCGTCAAGTCAAGGTATCTTGCTGAGACGACTTTATCAAATCTCGAGGTCATTAGTCAAGGCCCAACATTTCTGGCTTTCTATGAGAAGATATGGAAACTTAGAGCTCCCAGTAAGATACGCCATTTCATGTGGCAAATTTTGACAGGAAGCGTTGCCGTAAATCAGAATCTCAATCGTCGAGGGATTCGATGTAATGTGGAGTGTCTGAATTGTGGAACATAATTTGAAACTATTAATCATGTTCTTTTCCAATGTCCCATTGCGCTTCAGACGTGGGTCCTCTCGGATATACCGTCAGCCATAGATATTTTCCCAAGAGACTCTATATGGTACAACTTGGATTACTTATTTTGGCGGTTACCTGAAGACGGTAATCACCTATACTTCCCTTGGATGATCTGGAATATTTGGAAGGTTAGGAACGAATTTTGTTTCTCAAATATCGACACCGACCCTCGTACTATTATTACTAGGTCGATGGCAGAGTGGAGAGAATGGTCACAGATCCGATCTCGACCTGTGGTCCAACGACCTCGGTCATGAGGCTATATCGGGACACAGATATCCTCATGGATTTCTTCTTCTACAACCTACTCAGGGTTCACAGGGTACAAATGTTTCGTGGAAGCTTCCTGGAAGATGACGGACCAATTAACAGGGCTAGAGTGGTTCAGCTTTCCAGATTCGGTGGAGGGATGTTGTTCGGGTGCTCGTTGTGTGAACCACAGTTTATTAGTGCTACACGCAGAGGTCGAAGCTATTCTATAGACCATGGAATCACTGGTAGCTATTCAGGCGTTGGAGATCAAGATGTCGACGGATTATGAGGTTGTGGTGCAGATTTTTGATAATCCGAGAGAATGGCCAGTTTTCCTCCCTTACCAGGAAGACTTTGCACAGTTACTCAATCTTTTCTCTTTCTTCTTGCTTTCGACTATTCCATGTGACCTCAACTATAGAGCTGATGTTCTCGTTAAATTTGTACGAGAGACAAATTATAGTTGATTGTATTGAACCATGATTTGTGCAGTTTGCACTTTATAATAATATTGTCGTTGACGAAAAAAAGAAATAAGAAAAAAATCTTCAAAAGGAAATATTTTAATATTATTTTTATATTATATATATTGAAAGAAAACAAACCTAAGTATATATTACTTTAAAATTAGACTATATTTATGTTATAAAAATATATATGTTAAATGTTGTTTTAGTTGTTTTAGACTCCTCTAACCTTAGACATGGTGCATTATACCGAAACCGCTGTTTGTATAACACGTAGTTTCGAAAAGTTTTGTTCACTTAAATTCGAAAGTTCTTTTTCATTTTATATAGTTCCATTAGATAACATATTTTATATTCAAACACATAGTTCATTATCTATAGTTCGATAAACCAGAACTCAATCTAGTCTCATGTTAAATTTTAAAGACGTTGACGCATGAACTATTTAAAAATATATATATAATTTGGCATAGATCCGTGAATACTATATTGGTTGGTTGTTGTTAATTTGTTTTCCTCAAATATAATGTTATTCTAATTATAGACAATGAGCAAATTCTTTTTCTTTTTACTGTTATTCGTGAGAGTGTAAAACCAGTAGACTACTTAAAAGTTTTGGTGGTTTAACCACTACAATGGCAGTATATTTTTCTAATTATTTAACTTTTTTATTTAATGACTTAAACTTTTAATTTCCCAAAAGGTAAATTTTCATGTTCTTTTTTCTCTCTCTATTAATCTACAAATATAAACCGAACTCCAACTAATTTTATAAAAACTAATCACCAACAACTAATTTGACTTCAAAAATTTTAATAAAAAGATATAATTCCGGCCAACTATAACAACTTGGTTTTCAGTAAAAATTTAACTTATAATTAATAAATTTATATCTTATCCTAAACCAATCTTTACTACCAAACTACCATTACTTAATTTCTTTGTACTCATTTTTTCCAATTTGGACTATTTTTAAAAATTTCTTATGATCCTAGCAAAAATTATATCAGGTAGAAAACCAAAAATAAAATAAAATAATTCCAGTAGTTTATAAATCTTATGAATTCTAGTTAATTTAAGACACAGCCACAACTTTAATAAAGTTTTAAGTTATTAAATATTTAGTCCTTTATTTCATTGTGAAGTTTTCTCACATTTTGGATTGAACACAAACTAAGGTATTGTTTATATGCTTTATAATATTAAGTCAATAAAATCTTTATGCGCACCTAGGTTTCTTAATAAATACCTTTAGCATTCATTCTATACACTATAAATCCATTCTTCAAGTAATTTATCAAATCGATTCGTACTAATATCTAATAAATTAGTGTATTTTACGTGGGTCGGTGGTTAGCCAAACACATAAATCATAATAACTATATATATATATTGGTGTGTAGACTTAATTGGACAGAAAAGAATAGGATGTAGTATGAAAATAAAATATAAAGAAAATAGGAAATATTTTTGAGTGCACGATTGCTGTCTTGCTAAATAGAACGAATATTCGATTTCTCGACTATTAAAAGTATTCACTTTGACTAATCAAATTAATTTTAATAATTCGTTGACATAACAAATATACTTTTTTTTACCAATACAATTATTGTCTTAAACCAATAGATTTACAGTTGACAATATTACATAAATAAGACTCCTAATGGGTCTCACCATTACAGCTCTAAACATTTTTCCTATATCCGACTCCATCCCAAAAAAAATTCTTTGTAGGGATTAATTTGTTCCAATCATTGTTTGATTTTTTTTTTGTCAATGGCAGATTATATTGGACTATAACTAACTGCTCCAATAGCCAAATTATTTTATAATGTAGACAGAGGAACTCGATCTTTGGTTGTGAAAATGAGTTGTTTTAAATGGATTTACCGTTGGCGAGACATTTGAAATCAATGTTTGATTAAGAGAAGTAAATCCATTTTAACAATACGGTAACAGATCGGAATATATTTATTATACGTAGAATTTTACAAAATTATTTCAACTAAATAATGGCTTGTAATAGCTAATATGCTATGTTTTCATTATGTTTAGTGTGCAACTAATTTTCTTTTCTTTTTTTAAGAAAGTTGCATAATGTGTTTGTGTGTGTTTAAGTATCTTTTCAGGTTAGAATAATAGAGAACACATTTAAAAAAAAAAAAAATTGGTTAAGTAATTTTTTCATCAGAATTCGATTTTAACATATCGCATAATACTATGTGATATTATTTAAGATTTAAAGAAATCACGTTTTGGATCAGACGCTATCTATGCAATTGCAAACAAAGAAAAACCTATATATCATGATTCACAACATAAATAAATATTCATAAAATAATGTGTTAGATGTCTATTTTTATTGCTTTTTCTATTAAAATTTGATTGGATGAATTACTAGAAATTATGAAATTTTGGTTATGAATGTTAGCCGAATAATATTCTCAATCCAACTTGGATTCAGCAATATAAATACATACTCATCCCTTCTACTCTTCTTCATATCTATCTTCTCTCCTTTGTGTTTTGCTCTCTTAACAGAAAAAAAATGTCTATAATTGTTCCTCAAGCTTACCTGAAGCAAGTAAACCAAACTATTGACATGGGTGGATGGAGTTTCCTGCAACAACTCTCTGAAACCAAAAGCAACATTCTCCAAACCAGAGAAGACGACACAAAGAAAACAACTTACATCCACCCAGTCGAGAAGCGTTCAGTCACTAAACTGAGCCTTGAAATGTGCACAGAAAGTCTCGGGACTGAGAATGGAAGTGAAAGTGGTGATGAAATCTCGTTACTTGCGTTCAAAGCAATTGATAATTCAGTGAGTCCTGATCTTATTACAAAACCTCATAAAGAAACCAACTTTATGAGTACCCATCAAAGTAGTTTTCCTCCACCGTTGAACTACATTGATGGGTTTAACGGTAGTCGGATTGTGAGATCCTATAAAGAAGATGGTCGTCTTGTTGTTCAAGCAATTAGGGTTTGTCCACAACCTCGTTGTTTTGTATCTGAACGTTGTGAAGGAAGACTTCGTCTTTGTTTATCAGAAAGCTTTTCATTTAGTCACGATGATTATGAAGAGTTCAATGAAAACGAGTCTGAAGAGAAAGGAGCAGAAGAAGAAGACGATGCAGAGGAAGAAGACGAAGAAGCAGAAGAGGAAGAGGGCATTGTGGGTAATAATAAGAACTTTGAGGGTATAATTGGAAATAAAAAGTATAGTAGAAGGCCAAAAAGGAGATGTGAAGCTACAACAATGCTTAATTGGAAGCCGCAACAATTTTGGGTGACCACTTAATTGTGTTAACTCAATTAATCAAACAAAATTTACTTTTTTATAAATTTGAAGACAATAATAATAAGTGATTTGGCTTATTTTATTTTAATTAAGTTTGATTTATTTTCAGTTCGGAAAGTGAGTGGTTTTCTTACTACGGCTTTCAATACTGTATAAATAAAAACTAAATCGTTACTTATTACTTGAACGTACGTCTAAATTACTCTTCATGATCTGTTTTATACTACCTTTGATTAGTCATGTCTCTAGCTAGTACAAACTTATAAGTTTGAATATCTAGTGTTGTCGGATTCCATCGCAGCAAATATCAACAATTGAAACAGTAAATTTGATCTATAACCCATCTGCAAACTCTTAACATTATCATCTAGGACAAAAACGACTTATTGAAATCAAAATATGGTAGAAAAGTAGTATATGTAACATTTTATATTTGACCAAAAACATTTCTTCAGCAAATATTTATTTTTGATTATTTGTTTCTAACGGTTACTTGCTATGTGAAATCTATCGATTCTAATGGATATTGTCATTGAAAATGATGTTGTTATGAGACAAATGCAATTTTTTGGAGTCGAACTTTAGTAAAAAAAACAGTATATGTGATTTTAACCATTTGATTAAATATAATTTTCCTACACATATATAATTCTCACTAGTAAATTCATCAAGGTTCCTTTGTTCTAATGGATATTGTCATCGAGAATGTTATAAATTTGCACAAAAAATGTAGAGTAATGTATAATAAACACCAATTTATACATACACAATATATACTTTAAACATATAAAGTTTTAAGAAATACTTACGGCTACAAATAATTTGAGATCGACGGCCACCAAATATATAAAGCTCAAAGACAATATAATGGAAAAAGAAGTAAGTGAAGCATTCAACAGTCTTTTATATTCTTTAAGCATATTGATATTTTCAAATCGATGTATCGTTGTCTCTCATGACGTGAACCTTAATGATTGTTAATTGGATTGATCTCTTTTTAAAAATAAAGTGTATAATAGATATTTTTGACGGTTTATATTTATGTATGAATTAGCTTAATTTTAGTTCTTTTCGATCTCTTAGTCAAGAAAAAAGTATTGAGTCAATAGTGAGAGTGATGGAGACTATTACTTTAAATTACCTTCATTGCAATTTTAGTAACAGCATCTACATTACTTTAGTAACTCATCTTTACACTAGTGTACTTGACCCATCTCTTTTTCACGTGTGATATATATCATATATATACACACTTGCTCGTACGAACGTGAACATGTCATACTTCACTCCATAATAGATCATTAAATTATAAGGCTATATTGTTCCTAAGGGTTTTAGTTGGAAATTTATTATTCCTAATATGATATTAAATTATAAGGCTATATTGTTTTTAATATTATAGATCATTTTTTTTGTCAACGGCAAATTATATTGTACCACAACTGGCTAGTCCAGTAATCAAATTTCTACATAGTGCAGGCGGGGGATTCAATCTTAATTGTACAAATGAGCTATTTTAAGTAGATTTACCGCCGGTCACTAAGCTAATAGTCATTTTGCATATTATACATCATTTAGAAACATCGATTATTGTTATATATTGTCATGTTATTAGATGTAGCGACTATGTTCTCTATCATTATGTAGAAAGATTGCGGATTTCCAGCCAACATTCTCTTATTTTCTTTTCTTTTATTATCGAGGGACACCATTTTTTTGATCAATTTTATGTATTATATACTGACTTTACTCACCTATATGGTTTATATAAGTGACCTGTTTAATTGTAATATTTCTGATTTTGGGTTTATATGAATCACTTTACTCATTACCAATTGATTTTGAATAGAAAGACATATATATTTTTTCATTTGTTTTGAGCAAATCCGTACTATATTTCCATTGAGCCAATGAAAAATAAAATCTAAATAGATTGCCAGTATATAATTTAACCAATGAAAAATAGACAACATTAGTGTCCAATCTTAAAAATCTGAAGAGCATAGTTTCTTCTCTGCGAACGAATCGAGGAAGATGATTCTCTATTCCCTACATAATATTCCACTGGATTCCTCTTGTCATTGACCAATATCTAACTAGATCTCATCTTGTACCATCTGGTATCAATCACCAATTATTATGTATTCTATTGGGCCACACATGAGAATTCTGGAGCCCAGAACTAGTAGTGGGCCGAACCAAGGCCCAATATATTTCGTCTCAAACACAGTGAGGGCCGAGGGGACTCAACTGAACAGAGCTTCAGTAACATGATTCAAAACATGTTGACTCGCTCTGCTCGCAAATACGAGCTTAATCGGATCGTTAGGGAGCTTCGTAAGATTAAGCGCTATAAACACGCTCTTGAGGTTCGTGATTTTCTCAAATTTGAATTCGACATTTGCCCTGATTCTGCTTAAAACTGTGTAATTTGAAAGTTTCTGATCGCGAAACTCTTGAGTGTTTATCTGATTAGTGGCTTGATTACTCTCTATGCGATATGTTTGTTCTGTTCTGGTTAAAAATTTTACACTTTGAAATTTTTGTTGATAAAATCTACTGAATTATCTGATAAGTAGCGTGAGTTTTAGACTGGGTATGACGATTTTGAAATCTTTGTTCTGTTTTCGTTTGAAAGTTTGCAATTTGAAATCTTTGTTCTGTTTTAGTTTAAAAGTTTGCAATTTGAAGTTTTTATTAGTGAATTCTATTGAGTTATCTGATAAGTAGCTCGATTTTTGAGATGGGTATGATGTTGTAGTGATTTATGTGCAGATATGTGAATGGATGGTTCTACAGGAAGATATAAAGCTGTAACCTGGTGATTATGCTGTACATTTGGATTTGATTTCTAAAATCCGTGGTTTGAACAGTGCAGAGAAGTTTTTCGAAGATATGCCTGATCATATGCGAGGCCATGCTGCTTGTACGTCTCTTGTCCATAGTTATGTGCAGAATAAGTTATCTGGTAAATCCGAGGCCTTGTTTGAGAAAATGGAGGAATGTGGTTTTTTGAAGTCTTGCCTGCCGTACAATCACATGCTTTCCATGTACATATCGAAAGGGCAGTTTGAGAAAGTCCCAGAGTTGATTAAGGAACTGAAGATCAAAACATCACCGGATATTGTTACATATAATCATTGGCTGACTGCCTTTGCCTCTGGAAATGATGTTGAAGATGCGGAAAAAGTTTATCTTAAGGCGAAGGAAGCAAAGCTGAATCCACACTGGGTGACTTATAGTGTGCTAACGAATTTGTATGCTAAGACCGATAATTTAGAAAAGGCGAAACTTGCTTTGAAGGAGATGGAGAAATTAGTATCTAAGAAAAACCGGGTTGCTTATGCATCTCTCATAAGTCTGCACGGGAACTTGGGGGACAAAGATGGAGTCAATTTAACTTGGAAGAAGGTTAAGTCCTCCTTTAAGAGAATGAATGATGCGGGATATCTCAGCATGATCTCTGCAGTTGTGAAAATTGGAGAATTCGAACAAGCTAAAGAACTGTATGATGAATGGGAGTCTGTTTCTGGAACAGGAGATGCTAGGATACCGAATGTAATTCTTGCTGAGTATATGAACAGAGACGAGCTTCATTTAGGAGAGAAGTTTTACGAAGGAATTGTTGAAAAGGGGATAAACCCAAGCTATTCTACTTGGGAGATTCTCACATGGGCTTATTTGAAGCGTAAAGACATGGAGAAAGTATTTAGATTGATTTGGGAAAGCCATTGATTCAGTAAAGAAATGGACTGTGAATGCAAGATTGGTTAAACAAGTGTGCAATGAACTCGAAGAGCAAGGCAATGTTAAAGAATCAGAGAAGCTAGTGACGATACTCCAAAAGGCTGGTCATGTGAACACTCAGCCTACAATTCCTTGTTACGTACTTACGCTAAAGCTGGCGAAATGGCACTCATAGTTGAAGAACGAATGGCAAAGGATAATGTAGAGTTAGATGAAGAGACTAAAGAGCTCACAAGTCTAACTAGTCAAATGCGTGTGACTGAAATCTCCTCCACCATAACTTAGCCTGAAAGATCCAAAGGTTATCAGTTACCTTCCACAAAGTAAGGATTAGAGAAAACACATTTGCCTGAACACGACAAGTCCGGACAAAATCGAAAAACTTGTCTTAAAAGCAGTGACATTCTGCTTGCTTAGACAGTTAGAGCTCGAGGAGAGTGATCTGTCCAAAGCTGCAAAGATCATAGTGAGTTTGGTCCTTTGGTTTTTTGTTCCCAATTCTATATGATTAAAAAACTCTTTTTTGTTGTGCCAATTTGATATCTTTAGTATTGTAATAGTTTTGGATGATGTCAAATGATTTTGTGAGAGGTTGACTAACTGAAAAACCTACTTCGACTCTTCTTGTTGGGTAGTTAAGACTTATGTAAGGTTCAACGACTTGTGTCCAAAGTGGATTTGTTCATCTTTTAAACAGTTAGTCAACTATTTTAACTATAAAACCTTAATGTAAGAAACTTCACATAATTTCTTTTTTCCAATGGTTATAAATTATTCACCAATAATTGTGGGAGATTCTAGCTTTTTAAAGTGGTTGGTAGGTAAACAACATTTGGGTATTCATAACATCATAGCCTTAGATGAGTTCGAATCTTATTCCTCATTGTACTTTAATTTTGAGTCCATGGTTAATTGTAAAACTATAATTGGCAGATTCGAGCAACCCTTATACTAATTTATTAATCACAATCTAAGTTTACTCATGAAATCTCACGACTTATACCGATAAAGATCATTATATTAATTAAAATAAAAATTGGAGAACTTTGGGTTGGTTGGTGAAAGTCGTTAAGAAGAAATGGCGCTGTTGATTCATTTGATTTTCATTATCTCTAAGTATAGATTAATATAAAGATCTGGATTATCATTTTTTTTTTGTCAACTAACCTACTGGTTTTTAAAAGCTGCTCCTATTATTTTATGTAGGGAGTTCGATCCCTGGTGCCTTGAAGATTTGTAAAATGACTATTGGACCACCTGTTTACCTACATGTTTACAGAATAAATACTAGATATAATCGTCAACAACGAGGTTTAGTTAATTGAAGAAGCAAAAAAGCAGAAGTGAATATAAAATAATTAGTAGATAATTTTTTTGGTTTAGTTAAATGTCCTTTTATTACCTTTTTCAGTGAAACTCGTAATATAATTTTGCTCCAAATTTAGAGTTTGAGTTATGTTAGTATAAGTGGATTCATCCTCCACAAAAATAAATATAAACAGTCGAAAATATATTTCATTTAAATAAATTTATATCAACAACTAAACCGACAAAACTTAATTTATAATTCAAAACTTAAACAATATTACTGTGAACTACATATCTTTTTTGAGTCGAAATCTAGTATAGAATACTGAAAAGATGGACAATTAACAACTTACACTATCTCTTTCATATTTATTTATGTATATTTCATTCTAGTATACCAAATAGGATTGGAATATGATTACATACATAGAGTTTTGGTAATTTTCTTATTAGATATTACTTGCAATAGTTTTTTTTCATATTTTTTATATATGTTATAGATATATTTGTGAATGTGATTTTAAAGAGTCGTGTAATTTGTAAGATTATGAGTTTCCAACTCAAAACCAATTGACAATGAGTGGATTGACCCAAGTCTCATATATACTAGAGTTAATTCTATATTTTTAGCGATGTGTGACATTCTCACATAATTGTTACATGATATTGTTTGGAATTTTGGACGGGTTTGAATTATGGATAATTTTTTTTGGATTTAGTTATTGACAATAAGCATTATAAAGAGCTTGAGTCAAAGCGTTCTTTATTAGCTTTAAAGGTGTAAGAAACAATTGGATTATAAGCATTAAACAAACAATCGGATTTAAAATTTGTGGGAGGCGTTTACTTAATACAACTCAACCCACTCCTCGACATGACCTCCTTAATCTTTCTTTCAAAATAGAAGTATATAATATACTAAATTAACATAATTATACAAAATCCTTCTAGTTTCTTTTTGATATAATGGAGAAAAAAAAATTCCATGATAAAATTTATATAAAATCAACAATTTGTATTTTACTAATTTTATTTATTAATGGTGGCATTACGACACGGTTAAAACGCGGTGATGTGAATAATCCACTAAAAACAAACGTTAAATGATATCATTATTGTTTGTTTTGTTATGAAAAATTGAAATGAAAGTGTGTAACTCTCGTTTAATGATGAAAGCCAAATTCAAATAATTAAATCAATAAATTTCCTTCCTAATCCGTATTTTTGTCAACACAATAATTAGTTTGAATTAAATACTCAATAAAATAAAATTAGTAGTCCAATAAATTGTCATCATCATCGTCTCTGCCTCTACTTTCCCAAAAACTCATTGTGAGAGTAATATTTATAGTTAAGATTCAGGTCAGAAGTTGGCCCAAACCAAAATCTCTTCTCTTTCATTTTCAAACAAACAAAACTTTTCATTGATTCTCTTAATCTTCTTCTTCATCTTCAAAAATCAATGGGTGACATAATTGGTCATAAAGATAGACATATATGGTCACCTTCTCATGTTCTTCAAGATCCTTTTTTTGATCATTCAACCAAACATCAGGTTTATATATCATCTTACATCTAAGTTTTTTCTAATTTGTATTGTTATTATGATTATATAGTCATTTCTCGTTTTGTATATTCAAATTGTTCTTAAAACTTTTATAATACAGTTGCAGAAATCTTTCAAAAACCACCATCTCCACCACCACAACAACCAAGTTCACGGTGGATTCCGCCGGCCCGGCGCTCCTCTTCTCAAAGAAACTTTTCATTTGGTACTTTTTTTTTCTTTAATTGGCAAGAAACATCATTTTCAATAATTATATCGACAAACTATAAACTTTCGAATCTCTAGACTTTGGCAGTAGTTACAGAAATATGTTGCTAAACTCTCGATATTAATAGAATTGTGATTAGACTGTTAGTTTTTATTGTTTTCCGTGATTATTTGATGATTTACCGTAATTGTTTTTACGGAAATTAAAATTTAGTGAATAAAACTAAATTTTTAACCATTGGAAACATTTTTAAACGAATCAACATTATTATTGGGTCTTTATTACTTATAGTAATTTATTTTACATGTTTTGTTATGAATATTTGAATAAAATTCAAAGCTGAATATACATATATTTTGTGTGTTGAAGAACCAAAATACTAGACAAAAGCAACAAAACAATTGGCAAAGAAGTAAAGGAGAGGATCGTATGCAAGCATTTTTCTTGGTTTCTCCTGGCCGTTCAACTTCCGGCACCGGAGTTTTTCTTCCGGCCACCGCTTCTCATCCTTCTACTAAAAAACCAGGTTTATTTTCTATTATGTCTTAACATTACGTTAATCGTATTATTTCAAACAAAATCACCAATTAGACCCGATATTTATAAATATATATGATAATAACAACAATATGACAAATGGTCGCAGCTTACTCTCCGGTGCTTCTTCCGACTCGTGTAGTTCAAGCCCTTAATCTAAACGTTCACAACAATGGAATTCATATTTCTCCTCGACCAGGTTTCTTTTATGTTTCTTATAGCCAATGTTTAAAATGCATCGTATTATGTAAGAAAATTAGTTTTAAGTATGTTTTGTTTCTTTTGTTTTGAATGTAGAAAATCGAGAAAATGATTCCAAGAAGAATAGTGACATGGTGATGACACCAATGAACATTGAAAACGAAACTTCGCTTGATTCTCCGGAGAAACTTCTGCCTGAAGAATGGATTTATTAACGACCCGACCCGACCCTGAAGCCATTGACCTATGTTACTTACTAATGTGGAAAAGTAGTAGAATCGAATGAAAATAATATGAAACTCTTTTTGTGATTGGATTAGTAATAATATCCAAATAAGATCAATCCATTTGTTACTCTGTGTATATTCATATTGTGAAATTCCTTATTTTTAAAAATTCCATAATTTTATAGTTGGTCACAATTTCTAAGGAAAGTAATCATGCTAACACGAATACCAACTATTAGGTTAAGTACCCACAAGAATCAAATTATGTGCTAATTATTCAAATTTAATCCAAAAAACTTGAAAAAATAAATGTTCTAATTATTCAAGTTTAGTTTGGTAACGAATCCCTTTTCTTTATCGAACAAACTAAAATCCAAATAATTTGAATAAGCACCAATTTCAAATTCAGATTGAATACCTATACAAATTATAAAATATGATTTGATATATGTTTGAACCTAGATTTCAATTTTTTTTTTTGTCATCTTTCAGATCGACAAGATTTAATCAATTTTTTTAACTATCAATTTGAAAAATGTGATTCCATAATATTAAATTTCGGTGAAAATAACACGAGTAGACATTTAATTTATTTACCAAATACATTTTTAATGTTTCAATTGTTAGCATCAGAAAAATGATAGTTATTTTTTCTTTTCTTTGTCAACCAAAAATAGTAGTTACTTAAACAAGCAATTGGTTGAACAGAGAAACAAAATTATATAGCTTGGAAAATACTGTATGGTGCATTGATTTATTTTTTTGGAAAATAATTAAACAAACCATAAACTTACCAAAAAGTAAAGTAAACCATGAACTCCCTTACATTCAAAATAAACATTGAATTGTTTTGTTAACCGTCAAATAAATTTTTAATTTGTCATTTACCATGTCATTAAATCATGATGTTAATTTTTTAAACAAAATTAATTCTGCTAATCCTAATATTACTCGATTGAAAAATATCAATAAACTCCATCAATTTCACCAACTAATAGAGTTAATTGATGCCGTTTAAGAAGTTAACGTTGAAATTAAATAATATGGAAAATGAAAATTGAGGGTTTATTTAGCGATTAACACAAAAATTTGATATTTATTTTAGAGGTACGGGATTTCGTAGTTTACTTTACCTTTTGGTAAGTTTGAGGTTTATTTGACTTTTTTCTTTTTCTTTTTTCTTTTTGGGTTTTGTTTGTTAAATAAAAAAGTTGAGATGGGTACTTTTGATAAAATTAAAACAAATAGGGGTATAACCAAACATTTAAAGATATAAGAAACCCTCGGTGTTACACAGAGTCTATAATTTGCTGAAACGTAAAAGTCCCAATTCATTTGCTCCTCCCGCTCTTGCTTCTCTCTAGTGCTGCTTCGAGCTCTTATCAAAACCCTAGATTTTTCTCTCTTCATCTTTCTACTCTCGCAATGAAGCTCGTCAGGTATGATTTCTCGTTTTATCTCTTACTCGGATTTCTCTCTCTTTCTTCGTTTCGATGGACGTTGCTTCGGAAATTTTGAGTTTCTTTTTGTATTATTTGTTCTTCGCTGTTTGATTTCCTATCCTGACTTTTCGCAGGTTTTTGATGAAATTGAACAATGAGACAGTTTCAATCGAACTTAAGAACGGAACCATTGTTCATGGAACCATTACAGGTACGCTTCTATTTATACCCAGCTCTATTCGGTGTTTAGGTTTTACTTTAATTTCTGCGATGCTTCTTCTATTATGGACCTGTGTTTCTCTTAAGCCCTCTTTTGATAGTTGTAAATAATGAGCTCTAGTATTTCCCAATTTTGAGGTGTAATTTGAATTTAGTTAGAGTATTTGCCCTACAGTGCTTTATCGGTCTTAATCTCAGTGATAGTGGTCGATTCAGATGGAGATTAAAGCGCTAGATCTTGCTTTAGAAATTGAGGTTAATGAGATTTGTACAATTTTCTTCAAACTTTGTTCACTCAAGAAATAGTTTAGTTTCTCCATCTATGGTTATCTACTATGGACCTATTTTGTTCACAAATTTTGAGGCGTAATTCTATTATCAGTGATAGTATCTGAAGAATTAGTTTGCTCCTAGTCCTGATTTTTGAAGTAGACATGCATTGTGGGTGTGGACACTCTTGTTTGCGAGCTGAGTGATGCAAGTTCATTCAGTCATATTTTGCTTTAAACTCCGGATCTCTGAGATTTTTTAGTTCTTCAAACTATTGTCATCCATATGAAGCACTATCTTTGAAGAAACATGATCAATGTTGAAATTCAAAGATGTATGAAAGCCCACGTGAATTAGTCTAGCACTTGAAGGTCCTTATTCTTTCCTTGTAAAGAAAATCTCTGAATTTTCATGGGAAGTGTTACTGTATGGTTTGTTTCATCTTTTGTTTTAGTCACTTCAACTGATTGATTTCCTTGGGTAACACAAGTGGTCTCCAACTTTAGTGTTCAGTTTCATTTCCTTTTCCTGCCATCATTATGTTTACAATGGTATCATCAATTACCATTGACATGTGTTAAATCTACTTGCGATGACTGAAAAATGCAGGTGTAGATGTTAGTATGAACACTCATTTAAAAGCTGTGAAGCTCACTCTGAAAGGGAAGAATCCAGTTACATTAGACCACTTGAGTGTTAGGGGAAACAACATTCGCTATTATATTCTTCCAGACAGTTTGAATCTCGAGACTTTGCTGGTCGAAGAGACTCCAAGAGTCAAACCAAAAAAGCCAACTGCAGGTAACAAAACATATATCTCTCTAAACTATGCCTTTGTGTTTTACTCTAGCCTACCTCTCATCTCTCTATTGTTTACATTGGTATCAGGGAAAATTCCACCAGGCCGGGGACGTGGGCGTGGAAGAGGTCGTGGACGTGGCCGTGGTGGTCGTTAAGCATTTTGCAGTGATATCCAAAATTTGGTCCTTTTTTTTCTTTTCTTTTTGTAACAGCAGATTGTAAAAGATATATCTTGTAGTGAGATTGGTGTCATGAAGACAAATTCGTGTTATCTTTAAGCTTCCATGATCTTGAGATTTGATACGTTATTGCCAAAATTACAGCACTCACTGTCGTTCTGTTTATCGCTTAATCACATAATCTGATCAAACTTGGGATGTTCTAGGAATCAAAATCTTGACCTCTTCGCCAAGAATTTGGCAAAACGTCTTAAACTAAGAAACAGCTTTTCATGATATTCACAACTTTCATAGCAAGTAAGACTCTGCTTTTTCCTAGCCACCTAGGCTTACTTCATCCTATAATATCGAAAACAAATGTACTGATTCTGTAAAATGTGTGTTGCTTCTCAGCTTCAGAACGTTTGTTAGTGACAGAAAGAGGAATCAGAGCCTAAGCAACAAAAGCAAAACTTGTTCATCTTGAGGCTTAGGAATGTACTAATGAACAATTTGGATGTCCACAAACAGAGTGCTGAAGAAACAAAAGCACCAAGCGAAAGAGATAAAGCTAAAGGCTCATGTTGTTGTATTGCGACAACAAGAAGTAGCAAGAGGAGAGCTGATCGCATGAAAATGCAGATTAGTTTCTTAACCTCACTGATCCCCCTATTTTAGGAGCAAAGAGACAAACAGTACAATGTCTTGTCTGTGAGTGGTGGTTAAGAGGAAGATGCGGCAGGTACATATGTTCTGTTCTTGATTCTGTAGCATGTTTTTGTTTGGTGTTTAGCTTAAAAATTTCGTAATTTACACAATGTGTACATTCAGTGTGTAACTATTATTATTTTTCCGGGACGTTTCAATATATCATCGAATATTGGCTGCAGATCAGTTACAGATTTCCATGTTGGACTCACAACCTGTAATCAGATAGGAACACATTCGTTGTTCTGAGTCAAATTTTTGGAATGATTAGGACAGAAACTGGAAGCATTCATGAGAGGAGGACCAAATACAAATTTATATTGTGAATGCGTACAATGATTTTATCAGTTGAAGCTGCTTTAGCAGCTCTATTGAAAGTTTGGGAAATGCTTTTATCAGTTGTCTGAAACTCCAGATTTGTACATTTCAGCACTTACTTGGATCCATGAAAAAGCAGCGTGCAGTTGAACCACTCCTTCCATTTCCACTTGTTATGAAAAATGATTCTGTTACACCAGACCCGAAAGACAAGATGATATCTCGTATTGTTCACTTTGTGATTTAGAGGTTTGCTTTCTTTGTACAAGTATCACATTATCAATTACTTCAGGAATTCTTTAGACGTCTTCTCTGTGTTTCTATCTAAGTTAAACGGAGCAGTAAGCATTACAGGACATGTAACCGTTGTGTTGAAGAGTTTGATCACCATTGCGGGGTAAGAATTTGGGATTTCTATTTTATCCGAATATTACAGTTACTGAAAAGGCTTCTTTGTCTTGAATCTATATACATATGTTTTGTCTGTGTGTATTCAGTGGCTTAATAACTGCGTTGGGGAAAAGAAGTACACCACGTTCATCCTCCTGATGGTTTTCGTCTTGCTCATGGTGTGTTTTGCCCTCTCAACTACTTACCACAATAACTTGAAACGTTCTGGTTCATTGAAATAATGATATTGACTGGTTTTGTTGCAACAGCTAATTAAAGAAGGTGGAACAGCCATTGCTGTATTTGTCCGATGTTTTGTGGACAAGAGAGGGATGGAAATGGACTTGAAGAGAAGGCTCTATGTTGATTTCCTAAGATGGGCTCTTGCTACGATATCTGTATAATCGCCTATTCTTATTCTTTTTATATCTGATTCCTCCTTATAACATCTAATGAAGCTCCTGTAAGCTTATGAGGATGTAATGTTTTGTACTTAAACAGGTTGTTTTGGTCTTGTTCACAGCCTATGGCTCAGCAGCCATGGGTCAGCTTTTCCTTTTCCATATGGTTCCATAAGAAAGGTACTCCTTCAGTCTGTGAAGTTAGTATATATGAGCAGAAATAAAATTGATTTTAGATATGACATGCGGTGCTTAAATACTTGCAGGGGATGAGACCATATGACTATTTATTAGCAAATGAGGGAGGAGAATCAATTTGCAGAAGTGGACCCTTTTGATGAATTAAATTCATCTTCAGATGAAAGCTCAGATAAGGATTCACCTGAAAGATAAAACAAACGTTTATCTCCAAGTTTATGTGCAGGAAAGCAAACAAGGGGGTTCAATCAGTCTAACTATTCAAACCAAAAAGATGTTTACAGTAATCAAACAAACATCTTCAAGTAGCTATTCTAGAAACTGGTCGGTAAGCAGAGGATTGGAATCATGAAACTGGTTGGTATTGCCATCTTCAAGCTTGTTGGCATCGAAATTTTCAAGTAGATGATTGATCTCACTCATATCAATATCATTTAGAAGTTGAAGCTGTGAAGGAAGTCCATGAATCTGGTTTTGAACTCTTGTGCGGATTTGTAATTTCTCAACTGTATAAAAACAAAAAAAGAATCAATAATACAGTAGAGTCTTATTTGATTCTGATTGCGAAAAGAGTATATACCATAAAATTTGCTATCACCACCAATCTCTCCATCACTTGTTCTTCTTATTGCAGAGTCCACCAAGTCTTTTGAAGTAGTAAATGTCAGTAGAGATTTGGCATTTAAGTTGTCAGAGAATTTAGAGCTCTGGGTGGAAGTTATAAACGTCTCATGAAGATTAGTAACCACAACACGATTAATGCCAATATCCGATAAAGCCTGAGAGAAAGATTTAGTGTTATGACATATTCAAAACAGAGCACAAAAATTATGTTACTACTTACCAACATAACTTGCTGATGGACTCACGAATGAAAACACTTTATACCATGTCATCATGAGATTAGGACGATCTTGTTGGATATCCTGAGCAACATTATCAAAATTGGCATCCACAGTCAAAATTTCTTGTCCAACGATGATGTTTTGTTGTAACGCAGCATCATCCTGAGTAACATCCACAGCCAGAGTAGGATCTTGAGTAGCATCATCCTGATGAACAGAATCCACAGGCAAAGCAGGTTCTTGACCAACAATGATGTCTGGTAAAGTCGGAATATACTTAGCAGTTGACTCTGTAGAGCGAAAACTTATCTCACACAGACACAAAGTCTGAAAATGAGGTCTGCTTAGTAAGTATTCATGGATAATCCAACATGTTGTCACATTATCGAGTTTGAAGCTAAGAGTTTGCATAGTAGCCACTTGCTCTCCATTGCAATCAATTATTGCTTTTCCTAAACCATTGGATTTCCAACTCCCTCCATCTTCTACTTTTCTGTGGACATATTTGGAGTTTTCTTGCTTGGTCTTTGACATTTGTGTCCTTCAAACAAAGTGAAGCCATTAATGTGATCTCGCGTGTCTGACGTGTTGGAGTAGCCATGGATGCTTGTCATAAAGATTTGTGTCAGAAATCACATCAAATTCTCTCCCGTATCTATTCTCCTTTCGAGGCGATGCACTAAATCAAGATGCGTGAAATTGCTCATGCTTTGTTTGATATTCTTGTTTCTTTCTTTGTTTAGCTTTCTGATTTCGCGATGAAGATGAAGATTGATAAGCCCTCGTTATCAAAAGTGAAAGCTCTCGCAGGAAAACTCTCCGGTCAAGAAGCAGTTTTATTAAAAGAAATCCAAATCGTAACAACTTTCCACAGGTTTAACACGAGCCTGGGTCCAACAACCTAACTAACTTCAATTGAGCCACAAGCCCATTATTTATACTGAAAGTAAATTGTTTAAGAAACCACAAAAGGATGAAACTTAAGAAAACGATCAATAACACCCCCACGTTACGCATTCTCTTTGACATTCGCATTCTTCCTAGAGCCCACCAACCTCGAAGACTTCCTCACATAAGCTCTAAGAGGCTTATCATTACTCCCATGAACAAGACGAAGCTTGTCCTCAAGCGGAAAGTCTGGAAACTAAGCCTTCAAAGCGATCACTCTCTACCACGACTTCATGGTATCCGGCAAACCAGTCCACTGAATCAGAGCCACCAAATGACCCTCAGTATCATACTCGGACTGTAAAACAAGATCAGGTTGTATAAGCAACTCATCATCAGCCGAAAAAGACACTGGCAAAGGTAAGACCGTGTGATGAACCCCTAAAACTGGCTTGAGTTGTGACACATGAAAGACGTTATGGATCCTGGAAGTCGCTGGTAACCGAAGTCTGTACGCAACAACACCAATGCGATCCAACATCTCAAAAGGGCCATAATACTTGGCCGCACGTTTCTGACAAATGCGACGAGAAACCGAGTGTTGACGGTATGGCCACAGTTTCAAAAACACAGAATCACCCACCTCAAAAGTCAAATCCCGACGATGCTTGTCAGCATTGTTCTTCATTAAAACCTGAGCCCGCAACAAATGATCCTTGATATCCTGTAGCATAGCATCACGTTGCCGCAACATGGTTTCTAGCTCGAAATTTGAAGTCGAACCTGCTTCAAAAGGCAGAAGAACCGGAGGATCCCTACCATAAACCACCTTAAACGGAGTGGTGAGAAGATACGTATGATAACTTGTATTATAGCACAGTTCAGCCCAAGATAAGAACTTGGACCACGTCTTAGGATTGATGCGAAGCAGCGTAAGTAGGTCTCCAAACAACGATTCAGCACCTCCGTTTGGCCATCAGATTGCGGATGAGAAGCTGTGCTGTACAGCAACCGGAGTCACTGAAGCTGCAAAACATTCTTTCCAAAAGTGAACCACAAAAATTTTGTCCCTATCAGAGAAAATATAT
This sequence comes from Lepidium sativum, assembly GCA_023374145.1. Taxonomy (NCBI): domain Eukaryota; kingdom Viridiplantae; phylum Streptophyta; class Magnoliopsida; order Brassicales; family Brassicaceae; genus Lepidium; species Lepidium sativum. The sequence continues at coordinate 32,854 of JAKUCM010000684.1, read as the reverse complement.
TTGGAGAATCCATGGAGTCTAACTATCTCCGTCACAAACAACCTAGCAACATCACGAGCAGTAAAAGGATGTTTTAAACGCAGAAAATGGCTGTACTTGTTGAACCTATCAACCACGACAAGAATCACATTGTTGTCATGAGAAGAAGGTAACCCCTTGATAAAGTTCATAGACAAATCTTCCCAAATCCGAACAGGAATTGGAATGGGTTGGAAAAAACCAGCTGGAGATAGAGTAGAGTATTTGTGGGTTTGACAAATCAAACACGCCACCACATACGATTGAACCTGTTTCTTCATTCCCACCCAATGAAACATAGTCTGAATGCGCTTTAAAGTTTTCAGCACACCCGAATGACCGCCCATCAAACTATCATGGCATTCCCGAATGATCAGCGGAATATGCACAGACTGAGCTGGAATAACCAGACGATGTTTATAAAAAAAACGACCATCAACGACCGAATAATGCGGAAGCACGTTTTCCCCTTGCTGTACTTGCTGTAAGCGCTGTCGAAGGTCCAAATCTGCTTCAACTTTAGCAAGCAGCTCGTGAATCTGTAAAGTGGAAGGGACCGTAACAGCAAGAAGTAAGACAGTCGAAGAAGGTGCATTGTGATTCATCGGCAGCCTGATTTTCTGGACCCGCTTTATACTCAATATCGAAGTCATAACCCAACAGACGAGTAAGCCACCTTTGATAGTCTAAAGTGATCTCGCGTTCCTCCAACAGATACTTAAGACTTTTTTGATCTGTATGCACCAGAAACCGACGCCCCAACAAATAGTGACGCCATTTCTGAACCGCAAACACGATGGCCATAAGTTCCCTTTCATATACTGGCTTCAGCTGCTCCTTAACTGTCAACCCATAACTAAAATAAGCAATGGGATGTCTGTTTTGCATCAACACAGCACCAAGACCAAACCCCGAAGCATCCGATTCCACAATAAACAACTCGGAATAATAAGATAACGCCAGCACCGGAGCCAAAATCATGGTCTGTTTAAGCCGTTCAAAAGCTGCTTGCGTGGTAGACGACCAAACAAAATGATCCTTCTTCAACAGCTCGTTTAACGGTCGTGCCAACAACCCGTAATCCTGCACAAACCGCCGATAATAACCAGTTAGGCCCAAAAATCCCCGCAACTCCTTCACAATTTTAGGTGTAGGCCATGACCGCACAACCACTATCTTGGACGGATCTATGGCCACACCTTCCCGAGAAATGACATGCCCCAAATAATCAATGGATTCCAAGGAAAAAGAGCACTTCTTGCGGTTAGCAAAAAGCTGATGCTGCACAAAAACCTCCAACACAAGACTTAAGTGACGCACATGATCATCTAATGACTTGCTGTAAATCAGGATGTCGTCGAAGAAAACCAGAACAAACTTACGCAGAAATGGCTTGAAGATGTCATTCATTAAAGCTTGAAATATGGCTGGAGCATTAGAAAGCCCAAAGGGCATGCCCAAAAATTTGAAATGACCATCGTAAGTACGGAAAGCCGTCTTCTCAATGTCATTGTCTCGCATACGAATCGGATGGTATCCCGAACGAAGATCCAGCTTGGAAAACAGCATAGCACCATGTAACTCATCGAGGAGAAGATCGATGACAGGAATGGGAAACTTGTCAGGAATGGTAGCTCGATTAAGCCCACGGTAATCCACACAAAAACGCCAAGTGGCGTCTTTCTTCTTCACCAACAACACCAAACTAAAATAAGGACTCCTGCTACCCCTGAATAATTACAGCAACTAACATATCAGTCACCAATGTTTCCGTAGCCTCCTTATGAGCATGTGGATAACGGTATGGCCAAATATTGATAGGACCAACTCCCGGCTGCAACACAATAGCATGCTCACGACCCCTTCGAGGAGGTAAACCCACCGGAGTTCCAAAAACCGACAAAAAACGAGTATGAACAGAGTTAATGACCTCTGGTGCTGACCTGCTCACAGCCAATTCATTAGGAGCAGCAACATGTGGATTGAAGGGAGCCACTAGAGGAGACCGTGCAGTTGCAGCGACTTTAACAAGAGTTTGGAGGAATGTAAAGAGGAGTCTCCAAATAAAGTCACGGTCTCGCCTTTATAAACGAAAGAGATGAAATGCTCCTCCCAATTTACTGCACAAATGCCCAACGTTTGAAGCCACTGTACGCCCAAAATCACATCCGCAGATCCAAGTTCCAGAGCAATAAAATCAGAGGTGAAATGCAAGTCTTGGAGAACAAAATCCACACCACGGCAAACCCCTAACCCCTTGAAGGTAAAACCATCAGCTAAGCGCACGTTAATCTCGGAATGTGGTGAAATCTTCAATTTTAAACGCTGGACAAGAGCTCGAGACAAAAAGTTGTGACTAGCTCCACTATCCAACAACATTACCACCTCAGTCTTTTTAATCAAAACAAGCACCTTAGTTGTCTTAGGAGCTTCCAGCCCAAAAAATGATTCATAAGACAGAACCATAAGATCACCACTCAACTGACCTTGCATAGCATTAACATCAGACACAAGCTGTAACTGAAAATCAGAATCAGTGTCCAACGCCTCCGAATTAACCACCTCAATCTCACAGTCATGAAGAACCGTGAGAACTTGAAGAAACTGGTTGGGACACTCGTGCTGCTTAGACCAACGACCATCACAGTTAAAACAAAGACCCCACTTTCGTTTATCTGCTACTTCTTCCAGAGATAAACGTTTCTGAGGCCGAGAATTCACTTTAGACTTTGGCTGTTGAACCGACTCGGAAGATACTGACTTCATCTTCCACGACGGAGCCGGCCGGGAACTATTAGTCTTCATCCCTGCATATCTATGCGACTGTTTGTGTGATCGAACCACATCAAACAGAACATTTACTTCCATTCGCAAGGTAGCAGTAATCATTTCTGGAAGATTCTGAGGTTTACACATATTAACAATTTCACGTAATTCCGCCGTCAGGCCGTTGATGAACAATCCCGCTTTCACTCCGGGATCCAATGTAGGGACTTGCGAAGATAAATCCTCGAACATCTGAACGTAATCCGTGGCAGATCCAGTCTGACATAACGCGAGCAGCGGCTGAGACGGATCATAGATGCGTTCCCGGCTAAAACAGGCTATCAACCGCTCTCTGAAATCACGCTAGTCCAAGAAAGGAAAGCGAATCATCTCTGCGTTGAACCAGCTCAACACAGGGCCATCAAGACTAATAGAGACCAAATCCAATTTCTCCAGTTCCGAATAACCACCCAAGCGAAAAAAACGTTCAGCTCTCGAAATCCACCCGAAGGTATTCACACCTTCAAACACAGGCATCTCAGCCCGACGAAGGAGAAAATCGCGAGGGGAGAAAGTAGTTACAACTCGAGAACCATAACTATCAGGGAACATCACATGAGGTGTAGACGACGAAGGATTAACCTGAGACATAGGATTTTCTAGAGACGAGGTAGTCAGCAGAGCTTTTTCAGCTCGACGAAGGCCGATTTATTCTAGACGAAGTATGGACTCCGAAAGAGAGTCGTATTTTGCTTCAATCGATTAAAAACGAGAATCCATAGCAGTTCGCGAGTTCCATATCCCTGCCCTGATCCACCATATTCTCATGCACCGTTTTGGAAAGGACATCGATAGAATGAGTTAGATTGGAAAGAATCTTCGATAAATCTTCATGAGTATGCAATTTGAGCGCCGATGAAGACGACGAAGTTATAGCTGGTCACGATTTCACGATCCAGAATGCTCACCGCACCAATTGATAAGCACTCGTTATCAAAAGTGAAAGCTCTCGCCGGAAAACTCTCAGGTCAAGAAGCAGTTTTATTAAACGAAATCCAAATCGTAACAACTTTTCACAGCTTTAACACGAGCCTGGGCCTCGTCTACTAACAACTAGGTCCAACAACCTAACTAACTTCAATTGAGCCACAAGCCCATTATTTATACTGAAAGTAAATTGTTTAAGAAACCACAAAAGGATGAAACTTAAGAAAACGATCAATAACACCCCCACGTTACGCATTCTCTTTGACATTCGCATTCTTCCTAGAGCCCACCAACCTCGAAGACTTCCTCACATAAGCTCTAAGGGGCTTATCAAAGATGTATATTTATAAGGCATAAATAATAGGTTGATCCTGCATAACCACCAATTGTAACAATTATGCCATTGCCGGGACATTTCAATATACAATTCATTCTTGGTTGCAATTCAGTGACAGATTCCATAGATGGCAGCACAACCTGCAAAGTAAGTGCATGAAAGAGTCGATTGAAATCCATACAAAGATTAGGACGTTACTCGTGCAATTCCCATGTTAACATATGAGCACACATGAAAACACTGCGAGAACAAAGTAGGTTTGAGATCTAAAACTCTGCAAATCAGAGATAAAAAACAATGTTGTTTGTTGTAGTAGCTTTTATATCAACAATGGTAGCTCCGTTCAAGGCCTTGGTGATCATGGATGATGAGTCACTGTCTAGATTGATATCAGAATTATAAACTACAGGGAAATTCAACTCAATCAAGAAGGATTCTCCTTTCACTTCACCATGATTAAGCTCTGAAGTGTCTGGGACTCGCCTGGCAGTAAGAATCCATGATCTTGTGACAAACTCAATATTGTCTGAATCAACCAAACCATTAGAGAAGAGAGAATAAGCAGATGCTAAAGTTGCATGATCACAGAGATCCACGTACAAATCAATAAAGAAGCTTTAAATAAAAACCCCTAACTTTAAGTATCAAAAACTACGAATTGATCAAACATTTGGGATATACTCAAAATCAAAACCTCTCATTAGAAATTAGAACACAAAACTCCACATAAACCCAACTATTAACTGAGAATATGAAGATGATTGAGCTTAGACGAAGATACAAAGTTCTGTTAATGGAAGAAGAGAAAAAAGAAGAAGAAGTTGTATTTGTGTATTCATAAATGTGTCTATATTCATCGTAACCGTAAATGTATTTGTACAGTTAGTATATATATACACTAAACCGGCTCATGAACCGAAATTAATTTAAGTACAACCAATATTCCCCCTCAAGAAGGAGTGAAAATATTAATGAGATCCATCTAGCATAATAGCTTCTTGAATTGAGTGGGAAACAATGCCTTGGTGAACACGTCAGCGAGCTGATGCTCTGTTTTGACATGAAGAGTGCGAATGAGACCGGATTCAATGTGTTCACGAATGTGGTGACAGTCGAGTTCGTGTATTTGGTCCGCTCATGAAAAACTAGATTATTAGCGATATGAAATGCAGCAGTATTATCACAGTATAGGACTGAAGCGTCAGTGACAGGAACCCAAAGATCCAACAGCAGACGATGCAGCCACGACATCTCTCGAACCGCAAGTGACATGGACCGATATTCCGCCTCTGCAGAAGATAAAGAAACGACGCTCTATTTCTTCGATTTCCAAGAAATCAAAGAAGTGCCCACAAACATACAATAACCAGACGTAGAACGTCTACTGTCAGGACATGATTCCCAGTCAGAATCTGCAAAGCGAGAAAGCTTCAGGTCTGTAGTTGCTGAATAAAACAGTCCTTGTCCAATGGAGTCTTTCAGATAAGAAAGAACACGATGAACAACATGCAAGTGAGGCAGGCGTGGAGAGGATGTGAACTGACATAACTTATGAACAACATAAGTTATGTCTAGTCTAGTAAAAGTGAGATACAACAATTTACCAACCAATCTTCTGTATTGTTCAATATTTGTGAGAAGATCCTCATCATCTTTAGAAAGTTTCAGATTCGGTTCCATAGGAACAGAACATGCTTTGCAACCGAGAAAACCAATCTCAGTAAGGAGTTCAAGAACGTATTTTCTCTGACAAAGAGCAATCCCTATGGAATTACGTGCTACCTCAAGACCAAGGAAGTACCGGAGAGGCCCTAAATTACGCAGTTTGAAAGTACATTGCAATGTATTCTTCATTAAAGTTGTAGCATGATCACAACTACTAGCAATGATTATATCATCAACATAGTCCAACACAGCCATATAAATGTTGTCAGCATGTTTGAGAAACAAAGTGTGATCACCAGTAGACTTTCGAAATCCCAATTCTGTTAAAGAAGTTGAAAATTTCAAGAACCATTGACGAGAGGCTTGCTTGAGACCATAAAGAGACTTATACAGTCTGCAAACAACATTAGATGGAAATGATTCCCCCTGTTTTCATGAGTAACCAGGAGGTAAACGTATATAGATTTCTTTTTTCAGATCTCCATTGAGAAAGGCATTTGAAACGTCAAGCTGCGTGAGAGACCAACCTTTGGCAGCAGCAACTGCAATCAATAATTTCACAGTGGCAAGCTTCGCAACTGGAGAAAACGTATCAACAAAGTCGAGACCTTCCTTTTGTGTATAGCCTTTAGCGACTAGATGAGCCTTATACCGCTCTAGACTCCCATCAGCATTCAGTTTCACCTTATAAACCCATTTACAACCAACTAGATGTTTACCTGGTGGTAAAGAACATATCTCCCAAGTACCATTATCTTCAAATGCCTGTAACTCAGTGGCCAAAGCTGTACACCACTCTGGGACTGTTTTGGAAGCTGCATAGGTGTGCGATTCAGAGACAGTATTCACGACATTGATGAAGACCCTATACGGATCAGATAAAGCAGAATATGTCAGAACATTGCACAGAAGATGTTCAGTAGAAGAACCAACAACATTACAATCATAAGTTGAAGATATATCGGAGGTTTGGAGACCCTCTTTGTAGGTAAAATAGGAACAGAAGGAGATGAGTCAAGTGTAGAAGACTCAGAGCTTGTAGGAGGAGAATCACAACTGATATGAGGGAAAAACTCTGAATATGAAGCAGAAGGAGATTTTTGTTGACAAAAAGGATATAAATCCTCATAGAATACCACATTCCGAGAGATAAAGATGAGATTGGTTTCAAGATCGAGTAACTTGTAACCTTTGTATCCAGATGGATATCCAAGGAAAACACATGCTTGAGATCTTGCCTGAAACTTATGACGCCCTTTTGGTGATGTTGAAGCGTAACATAAGCAACCAAAACTCCTGAGATCATCATAAACAGGTAACTTTTTTCAACAGCATTTCATAAGGGGACTTATTAGAAAGAACCTGAGGGAGTTCTATTGATGAGGAAGACAGTAGTAAGCACACAATCCCCCCCCCCCCCCCCCCCCCCCCCCCAGAAAGAGAGAGGCACTTGATTGGAAGAGAAGAGACCTTGCAACATTGAGGATATGTTGATGCTTCCTCTCAACAACAAAATTTTGTTCCGGAGTTTCAGGGTATGAATGATAAGAAAAATTCCCTTTTCTCTATACAGTGCCTCAAATCTTAACTCAGGTGCATTGTCTGAGCGCACTGCCTTAACTCTGCCATTGAACTGTGTTTCGATCATGACAAGAAAATCAAGAAAAATGGTCAGAACATCACTTTTCAAACGAAGAAGATACACCCAAGTGACTCTCGTGTGATCATCTACGATTGTGAGGAAGTATTTGTAGCCTTCCTGAGTACATTCTGAAAATGGTTCCCATACATCAATGTGAAGTAGATCAAATGGATTTGTACATAAGTTCTGTCGGATTGGATAGGAAAGTTTCTTTTGCTTTGCTTTCTAACAAATTTCACAATGAACTAACCCTTTATTCTTGTATTTTGAGAAACCAAGTACATGAGTAAGCGTATCTAATCTTGAAAAAGAGACATGACCAAGTCTGTGATGCCAAACATGTGCATCAATTACATAATTAGCAACTAGAGAAGGAGATGAAAGATTATTGTCTTCTGCAACATCAAGATGTATAGCTTCCCTAGCTTATCACCTCTTCCAATCACCAACCCCTTGATGTCTCGTATGACACAACAATCAGAATCAAACATCACTTTAGACCTCAAATTCTCTGTCATACAGCTCACACTAATGAGATTCAAACAAAATTTTGGGATGTAGAACACATTCTCCAACAAAATTCTGTCAGTAAGAGCAATTTTTCCTACTCTACTTACTCGAATAGTGGTTCCATTAGGTAAGTTGACATAATGCCATACAGATATGTCAAGATCCATAAACACATCCTTTGTATAAGAAACATGATGTGTAGCACCATAATCAATTATCCAAGTATTGACTTTAGTAACACACTCAGTAGCAGCTAAAATCCCAATAAAGTTGTAAGTGTGTTTAGGGAAAGAAATACCAGCTTGATCCGTGTTTGAAGAGATAGTTCCTGCATCATTATTCTGAAGCTGAGAACTGAAATAAGCAATGAAACTTTAAATTTGTTCCTTGTTTAGATTACCAACAAGGTTATCAAGACCTGTAACAGCTTTTTCAGATACCTTGGCAGCAACAGACGTGTTGCCTGACTGAGAACCTTTGCCTTTCTTATAACCAACTGGATAGCTGTGCAACTTGTAACACTTATCAACAACATGACCTGAATATCCACAATGAGAACAAAGTGGTTTCTTCTTTTGGTATCCTTGTTGAACTGCATTCACACTGAGCTGCTAATTAGACTCACCAACATGAAAGGCAGAAGATGAAGTAACTATGCTAAAATTCCTTTGATTATCATCCTGATCTAACATATTGTAGATTTCTACAAGAGTATGCAATGGTTTCTTCATGATAATTTGACCTCTAATGATATAATACTTATCATTCAATCCAGCCAAGAACTTTATAATGCGGCTTCTTTCAACCTTAAGCTTTGAAGCAGCTTATCCTGCACAGTTAAACACTCCACAGCAAGTACACGACTCACTTATCTCAGCTCCATAAGGTTATTGCACAGAGTTTTCAGATGCGTATAATAGCTATATAGATCCATGGAACCTTGGCGCAGATCATGTATCTGTTGAATAAGCTAAAATGTTCGCGATAAGTTCTTCATGTGGAAGCGATTATGTAAATCGTTCCAAATCTCAGTGGCGTCATCAAAAGACATAATACTACCATATGTTTGTTTAGGCAATGAATTCAGTAACCAGGATTTGACCATATTGTTTCACCTAGACCAAATTCGTGAAAGATTGTTACCTTCTTCAAGACGAGGCAAAGAACCATCTATGAATGCGATTTTGTTTTTCGCATCAAGAGCTATCTTCATCGTAGAACTCCACTGATTGTAGTTCGATCCATCTAATTACACAGAGACAATCAACATTTCGGGATGATCGGCACTATGAAGAAACAATGGTGAGTGAGTATTAGTCGAGTACATTTACCCTAGAAGACGCTTACTTCAGAAGCAAAGGGGAAAGGGTTTTAGGGCAACATAACCGTTTGGAAAAAAAAGGAAAACATAGATTGTCCCAAAATATGGTTCCAATTCTATTTTTCCTTTTTCATTTTTCTTATTTTCCATTTTCATATTTTTCTTTTTTCCTATTTTCCTTTTTTCTACTTTGCCTTTTCTCTCTTGTATCTCCCTCCTTCTATATAAACACTCATTGTAAGTTGTTTTCATAAGTAAGAAGAAGAGAAAAGTCTTCTCTAATATTTTCCCTTAATTCTCTCTTTATTTTCCGCAAGTATAGTTAATCTTTGGTGTTAATTCTAACATGGTATCAGAGCAATGATTCTCGGCCATTATCTTCTTCTTTAATCTCTTAATCTTCTCAGGTTTCTCTTATCTTGTTCGACTTTTTGCAAAGCAAGAACTCTAAAAACAGAGGAAAAGATTTCCAAGTCTTATTTACAAAGGTACGATCTTTTCCCAAGTTTCAAGCGTATGAGTCTTTTGATTCTCAGGGATAAGGTGTGAAGAAGTTTTGTTCGTATAAGCAATGAATTTCACCCAAGCTAAGTCTCCTATGGTCTCTGTGACACTCAAGGCTGTCAATTATCTACTTTGGGCTCGAACATTGAAGACCACACTTTGCACAAGAAGGGGTTTTAGGAGCCACATTGTAAGGGAAAGACCTCCAAGGAAATCTCTTTATAGTGACGTGGCCGAGGATGATCTTCTTGATGAGGATGATAAATGGTTTCAAATGGACCAAGCTATCAAGTCTATCATCCAAAGCTCTCTAGATCCGCCAATCCTTGAGGCTTACTCCTATTGTGAGACGGCTAAGGAGTTGTGGGACACCTTAAAGAAGGTCTATGAGAATGTCTTAAATCTCACAAGGGTTTTGGAAGTGAAGAAGACTCTATCCAACCTCTCTCAAGAGGAAATGGAGTTCACCGAATATTTTGGGAAGTTTAGATCTTTGTGGGCAAAACTTGACATGTTAAGGCCATTCTCCATGGATCTGAAGGTAATTAGGGAAATGAACAAAGAGGATAAGGTCTTCTGTCTCTTGATGAATCTTAATCCGGATTATAAGGACCTTGTGAAGCACATCCTTAGGTCAGCCACAAGCTCCAGATCCCTTCCTAGTCTTGAAGATGTGTGCTCCCAAATCCAAAAAGAGCAAGGATCCATTGAGTTGTTTGAAGGAAAAGGAAGCTCGGGTCTCGTTACCGCAAATAAGGCCCAAGGGAAGTTTGAGAAGAGGAAAAAGCCCGTTTGTGACTCTTGCAAGAAGAAAGGCCACTCTAAGGAGAAATGTTGGGTGCTTTATCCACACCTCAAGCCATCAAGGTTCAAGGATCCCAAGGCTAACTTGTCTCTCAAAATCTCGGCGGATCATGGGTATATGCTTGGCTCGCCTTCGGCCCCTTCTAAGGATCAAGAGCACTTGACCGCAACCTCATCTTTGTTCAATGGAGACATAAAGAGATCCAACCTTGAATCCCTAATCAACTCTCTTAAATCCTTAAGGGATTCCAGTATCTGCTATTACACTCGAACTCTCTTTAAACCTTTGGTCATTGACTCTAGAGCCTCTCATCATATGATTAGTGATAAGGAGTTAGTTAGTAACATAGAACCAACAGTGGGAAATGTTGCAATAGCAAATGGAAATAGGATATCGGTTAGTGGAGTAAGGAATCTAGATCTATTTGATAAGAAATCTAGGGCCTTCTATTTACCGGAGTTTACCTCGAATCTGTTATCGGTTAGGCGGGCTGTTTTGGACTTAAATTGTTATGCTATCTTTGGACCTAACGATGTGAAATTTCAGGATATTGATACCGGACGCTTGCTTGGACAAGGGAAAGTGCAAAATGGACTTTATATTATTGAAGATCCTAAGTTCTTATCTTGGAATAGTTGCACTAGTTCGGTTGTGTCTAATTCGGCTGTTGGAGCCTTAGTAATCGTGTTTAGCATGCTAGAGTTGGTCATCCTCATTTTCGTGCTATGAAACTTATGTTGCCTAATCATTCGTTTGACAATATTGATTGTGAAGCTTGCATTTTTGGAAAACATTGCAAATCGGTTTATCCATTATCTTCTACTATCTATGAAAATTGTTTTGATCTTGTGCATTCAGATGTTTGGACTTCTCATTGTGCCTCTAGAGATCACCATAAATACTTTGTCACATTCATAGATGAAAAGTCGAAATATACATGGATAACCCTTATGCCATCAAAAGATAGAGTCTTTGATGCCTTTACAAATTTTGAGACTTATGTAACTAATCACTTTAACTCAAAATTGAAGGTACTTAGGACAGATAATGGAGGCGAATACATGAGTAAAACCTTCCAAGTTGCCCTTATAACCCACAACAAAACAGGGTTGCGGAGAGGAAAAATCGTCACTTGATGGAAGTTACAAGATCCATTATGTTTCATATGAATGTCCCTAAAAGTTTTTGGGGGGATGTATTCATGACAGCATGTTATCTCATTAACCAGACACCAACATAAATTCTCCAAGATGTGTCTCCATACAAGGTATTGAACAAAACCGAACCTCCATTGAATCACTTACGTTTCTTTGGTTGTGTATGTTTTGTCTTAGTCCCCAGAGAGCTTAGGGACAAACTTGAAGCCAAGAGTAAGAAGTGCATGTTCCTAGGTTACTCATCCACCCAAAAAGGATACAAATGTTATGATCCAGTTTCTAGGAGGATTCTTGTTTCTCGGGATGTAAAATTTATTGAGGATCGTGGATTCTATGGAGAAAGGAATTGGGAGGATCTCCGTGATTTGTCAGAACCAATAATGGATAGGTCTGCTAGTTTACGGTTCCTCTTTCACCACCTAAACGTAGCAGACTCATCCTCGCCTCCAAACTCCCAAAGTACTACTCGGACTCAAGACCCCACGACTGAATCTTCTGGGGCTACAAATGCCCTCATACCTTCTCCTCGGGCTCCAAGCGCCCAACCTACTTCTCTTTGGGATCCAAGTTCCCCGAGTGCACTAATCCTTATGAATCAACAGCCTTGCACCCAAGACCACAGTTCTATTGACATTCTGGGTCCGCAAGACTCACCGAACGATCATATTGTAACAGATCCATCTTCCGGACCTGACCCGGTTGCTCCAATAGTAGAACCAATAACCGGTACTCAACCTCTCAGGAGAAGCACACGGATTCGAAACATGAGGGTCTATTACAATGCTCAAACCGTAGCCCAACCGCCTTAAACGGTTTTTTTGATTGACCTTTTACCTTCTGATTTTCAAGCTTTTCTTGGCAAAATTGTGTTGGACCATGTTCCCCAAAGCTATGATGAGTCTAAGCTAATAAAGGAATGGAAGGTTGCAGTTGATGATGAAATTCATGCTATGGAAAGAAACCGAACATGGGATGAGGTGGATTTACCTAAAGGCAAGAAAGTCGTGACATCCAAGTGGGTGTTTACCATCAAATACAAGATGATAGAACTATTGAGAGATACAAAGCTCGACTTGTTGCTCGCGGATTCACATAAACCTATGGCGTTGACTACACCGATACATTTACACTGGTTGCCATGCTCCACACAGTAAGGGTTGTTCTTTTCTTAGCTGCTAATCTATCTTGGGAATTATGGCAGATGGATGTCAAGAATGCTTTCCTTCAAGGTGAACTTGATGAGGAGGTATACATGGTCCCGCCTCCCGATCTTGACTCTAAGTTCCGTCCCGGAAAAGTTCTAAGGCTTCAGAAAGCAATCTATGGCTTGAAGCAATCACCAAGAGCTTGGTACCACAAGTTTAGCTTCACTCTTCGAGATCGTGGGTTCAAGAAATCCGAACCGGATCACACTCTCTTTACCCTTAAGGGTCCCCAAGGTATTGTGGTGGTTTTGATCTATGTCGATGATCTTATCATCTCCGGTGATGATAAGGACGGCATTGCAGCCACCAAGATCTATCTTAAATCTGTCTTTGACACTAAAGATCTAGGGGAACTAAAGTATTTTCTAGGGATTGAAATTTGCCGATCTTCGGATGGCTTATTTCTTTCTCAATGAAAATACACTCTCAATTTGCTTAATGAGACGGGTATGCATGATTGTAGACCAGCCAAGAATCCTCTTGAAGATTGCTACAAGGTCAACCAAAAGAGGGAGAGGAACGACAAACCGTTTGACGATATTCCACAATATCGGAGGCTTGTCGACAAGCTAATTTATCTTACAATATCTCGGCCCGACTTGTGTTTTGCAGTGAATCAAGTGAGTCAACATATGCAAGCACCAACAAAGTATCATTGGACAATGATGGAGAGGATTCTCAAGTATCTCAAAGGAAGCTCGAATCAAGGCATTTGGATGGGACATAATGAGAGTTCGGATATTGCGGGATATTGTGATGCGGATTGGGCTGGAGATAGGAATGATAGGAAGTCTACCACATGGTATTATACATTTGTTGGAGGCAACCTCGTGACTTGAAAGACAAAGAAGCAAAAGGTGGTGGCATGCTCGAGTGTCAAAGCAGAGTATAGAGCGATGAGGAGGCTGACCTATGAATTGGTATGGCTATGATCTCTTCTCAAGGACTTAGGCCAAGAAGCAAATGAACCAACTACTATGCATTGTGACAACTAAGCAGCAATTCACATAACATCCAAAACTAAGCACGTAGAAGTGGATTGTCACAAAGTTCGTGAGCGCATAAAGAAGGTGTAGTTCTCCCATGTTATACACCAAGTGAAGATCAATTGGCGGACATCTTCACCAAAGCCGCAAGTACAAAGGTTTGCAATCACATATATAGTAAGCTTGGTCTTGTGAGCTTGGAACGCTCTTGACTTCATGTCCTCTAAACCCGAGTTCTACACACTCTTTTTCCATTGGCTAAAGGTTTTGTCCCACGTGGTTTTCCTTATCAAGGTTTTTAATGAGGTGTAGTGTTCGGGTTTCCAAGCTAAGCCTTCGTTCCTTACGGCTTAGCTTGAGGGGGAGTTTTAGTCGAGTTCATTTACCCTAGAAGACGTTTATTCTAAAAGCAAAGGAGAAAGGGTTTTAGGGCAACATAGCCGTTTGGAAAAAAAGGAAAAAATAGATTGTCCCAAGATATGGTTTCAATTCTATTTTTCCTTTTTCCTATTTTCCCTTTTCCTATTTTTCATTTTTCTACTTTGCATTTTCTCTCTTGTATCTTCTTCTATATGAACACTCATTGTAAGATGTTTTCATAAGTAAGAAGAAAAGAAGAATCTTCTCTAATATTCTCCCTTAATTCTCTCTTTATTTTCTGCAAGTATAGTTAATCTTTGCTCTTAGTTCTAACAATGAGTACTATCGGGATTCATTAGCACAAGAGAAATATATTGAGGTTCAGGAACTGTGCTCAAGCTTCCTGCGCGTGTAGATCTCACCGAGCGACGATTACTGCGACGAACATTGGCTATCACCATTTTTGATTTTTGCTGAAATTGAGCTTAATGGAGTTGAAATTATAGCATAAGCAAGTGAATATAGCGCTCTGATACCATATTAGCTGAGAATATGAAGATGATTGAGCTTAGACGAAGATACATAGTTCTGTTAATGGAGGAAGAGAGAAAGGAAGAAGAAGCTATATTTGTGTATTCATAAATGTGTCTATATTCATCGTAACTGTAAATGTATTTGTACAGTTGGTATATATAGACACTAAACTCGTTCATAAAGCGAAATAATTTAAGTACAACCAATACCTACGGAGCTCGAGAATTCAAGGTCAATTTCATCCCAAACTAATGAAGAATCTGAAGTCAAATAGTCAACCTCGGATAAAGGAGTAAACCATCAGAGACTGAAACGAGCATCAAAACTAGTAATGAGAGTAGAAAAACAAGTGTCGGAGATGTTGAATTCGGCAGCAAGAGATTGAAGCCACTTGTCGTCTCTCTCGTTATCATTGAAAAACCAAACCGCAGCTGGATTTCCTTTGAAAGTCAAATCATTGAAAGCATCCACCTTTCAACAACCAATTCATTCATCATCTACCTCTTAATCAAAAATAAATAAAAAAAGCTTCCTAATTTCGAAAAAATTAAATCAATTACCACGAAGTACTTCACAAAGTTCTTCCCCATGATTCTGATCCTTTTACCACACTGAGAATGTTTCTATTTTCCACCATATTATTGACTTTAATAAAAAAAAAAAAGGTTATATCTGAGTAAGTTTGTTTTGCCGCGTTTTAGTAGTAAGGTGTAATACAAGTTTGGGCTTGTTTTTTAAATGAGGCCCAATTATAAATAGGCTCATCAAACAAACCCACCCTTATTTTCTCAGATGGGCCTACGCTAATATTATCCACGTCGGTCTAATTTCAAACTCAGTGACCGAAATACCATTGAAAATTCTATAAAATTACCTAATTGCCACTTATGTTTCCTCTTTCTCTAATTTTCTTCCTCTTCTTCTTCCTCTGTGAGAAACAAAAACAAATATTACTCATCACAATTCTCGAAAATCTCATCCGAATTGCGCCTTTTCCGCTTACTTTGCTCTGTCAATCCTCTCAACGAAATTTCTGGGAAAGGTGGTGTGATCTGATATTTCTTCTTTCTTCTTTTGGATTATGAGAATTGAGAAATCAACGAGATATTATTCAAGGAGAATTTGATCGTTTCTTCAAAACCCTGATATTTTTGGTTCTGTGTCTGTATTTTGTTAGCTTTCGATTCCTGAATGATTAATTTCACGTAGTTATCTCGATTTTGACTGGGTATGTAGTGTGATCAGGCTGTCGCTTTTTGTTTTTCCTTTTAACTATTGAAATATATTGATTCTTATTTTGGTTGCTTGCTTTTTTATTGCACTCGTTTATCTCTTTTTGGATCGTAATTAGGGGTTTAGTGTTTGTTTCAAATCCTATACTCATAAAGTTTATGCCTTTTACACGTATTTGATTGTTTTGATACAACACATATTCTGTTTTTTTACTACTATCTCCAAGCAATTTTTAGGGTTTTTCATAAGGGTTGAGTGATACAACGATTGAGGTTTTCCTGGTTAGATGATGGGCAACTTTATTGTCTTTTGGTTTTACTTAAAACATCCCAGTAGCCATTGCACCATTGTAATCCACGAATAATCGTTTCTTTTGCTTTCCTGCAGATTAGTTTGATATTTCGCTGATGGGTTACAAAAGAGTTTATGAATCTCTCACAGAATTATTTCCACAGGTAAGCTCATATTTTTGTCTCCTTTCACTCAGTTTGACTCCTTCATGATTGTTGCTATGATATTTTTACATTACAATGGGTTTCATAAACTTGAGTAAGACACTAGCTGTTTGTTGATTAATGGTAGATTTTATGAGATGCTCGTTTTGATATATGTTGTTGAGGTGTTCAGTATATGCTTTCACAGTACATAGGTTACCGTGCTGGAACCAATTTTTGTCGTTCTTATTAATACCACGTTATATAATTCAATCTTCTACAGATTGATGCTAGGATTTTAAAAGCTGTTGCTATTGAGCACCCAAAGGATGCTAATGAAGCTGCAGCTGTAGTTGTTTCCGAGATTGTGCCTTCGTTTTGCCCAAATTCGGGTATGAATTCTGCACAACCTGAGAACAAGACACCTGAAATTGTGCCGAACAGAGGTATTTGTTCGTTTCTTTGATACTGTTTCTGTTCGGTTACGTGGACTATTGTACATTCGAAATTTGAGGATATGCTGATGAATTGGCTGCTGAAATGCAGTAGAACGTGATATGCAAAGAGGTGCATTGACTGGTTCAGAGACTGGTGGTTCTTCTTCAGGAACTACCTCTGAGGGTACTGATTGTGATTCTGAAACAGAGGCCTTAACTACTGAATTTCTTTCTAATAAGAACCAGTGGACAAATGTGATACCAAATGGTGATCTTAATATTCTGAGCAAAGTAAACATTGGGTTGGAGGGATTGGTTGAGTCTGGAGTGGTTTGCTCAGATCCTCCTGCCTTTGTTCAGGCAGGATCCATATTGATTAGTGATAGTGGGCAAGGTGGTGAGTTCCACATTACAGGTAATCAAGCAGAAGCTAACACAAGCGCAGTTTCAGAAGATGCTGTGCATAGGCTGGTTTATCCTGTAGATAATTCAGCAATCACACAGAAATCATCTCGTTCTCAGTTTCGATTTGGGAGCCTCAGCCTCAGTGATGAAGATGAGATGGTGATTAGTGATGGTGGACAAGGTGGTGAGTTTCACATTACAGGTAATCAAGCAGAAGCTAGCACAAGTGCAGTTTCAGAAGATGCTGTGCATAACCTGGTTTATCCTGAAGACAACTCAGCAATCACACAGAAGTCATATTGTTCTCGCTTTCTATTTGGGAGCCTCAGTGATGAGGACGAGGCATCAAATTTAGCTGGTTCAAAATTTTTCGATGAGACATCAAAGGGCTCCTTGCTCGTTGAAAATGGTGATCCGGAGCTGGGTGGTACTTTTAGCTCTGTTGTTAGCAGATCAACCCAGGGATGCAGCATTGGTCACCTTGAGCAGATCATTGAAGATGCCAAAAGTAACAAGGTATTCTTCACAATATTTAGTATTGTGGTTATGTGTTCAATGTGAGTGTTTGTTTACCTATATTTCATGTCATTTTTTAATTAGATTTTGTAATGATGTAGAGAACCTTGTTCACTGTGATGGAGTCGATTATGAATCTGATGAGAGAAGTTGAACTGCATGAAAAAGATGCAGAAAAGGCAAAGGAAGATGCTGCTAGAGGAGGCTCTGATACTCTTGACAAGGTTGGGGAGCTGAAGAAGATGCTTTCACAAGCGAAGGAGGCAAATGACATGGTCACTTTATGTTCCTGATATAGTACTGAAGTACTGATATATGTCTGCTAATATGCTTAGAGTTTTTCTATGAACTAATTATCTTTATGTCACAGCATGCTGGAGAAGTTTATGGGGAGAGGTCAATTTTGAGCACTGAAGTAAATGAGCTTGAAAATCGCTTGCTCAATTTATCAGAAGAACGAGACAATTCTCTTTCTATTCTTGATGAGGTCAGTTCTGGTCAGAAGATTAATAAGCAACTTGCTTTACTTAATATTTCCATTTTGTACAATTGCAAGTCCATTGATCCTCGCTATAAAATACACAATTGGCTTCTGGTGTTATAACTGTAACACTTTACTGATTGTGTTTCTGTTTTACTACTAGATGCGTAGAAGTCTTGAAACAAGACTAGCAGCGCTAGAGATAAAAAATGCTGCTGAGCAAGAAATGCAGGATAAGGAAGGTTCTGCACGTAAGGCATTAGCTGAACAAGAAGCGATCATGGAGAAAGTTGTTCAAGAATCAAAGCTTCTACAGCAAGAGGCAGAGGAAAATTACAAGGTAACATCACTGCCTTGATATTGCCAATAATGAATGGTCTGAATCTGAAGTCGCAAGTCTTAACTGATATCTTGTTTTTCTACAGCTGCGAGAGTTCCTTATGAATCATGGTCGGATTGTTGATTCTTTACAGTAAGTCATCTTCCTTGCCACTAGTAATTCTCATTGAAATAAAAATCAGTCAATCATAGAGTAAATAGTCGGAACCATAAATTAACTTAGATTGGTCTTCACAGTTGAACAATAAGGCACAACTTCTGGAATCTGTTGATACATTAGCTGTTTAAAATGTTAAGAATCTTATGGTGAATTTTGTCGGATAAGTAATATTTAGTACTCTTTACTCTCTTGGCACTTCCTTTAAAAAGAGGAGAAATCTCGGTGATCTGTCAAGACATCCGACACTTGAAAGAGAAATTCGACAACAGAGTGCCATTGAGTGAATCAATCTCCTCAAGCCAGACTAGCTGTAAACTGGCTTCTTCTAGATCATCCATGAAGAGCTTGTTGTTGGAGAAGCCTTTTGAGGCGTCTAACAAAACACCTTATGAAACCTCGAGCAACAACAAGAGCCCAAAAACTTTGGTTACTGAAGGAAAAGACGAACCTAAGGAGCTTCTAGAAGATGGCTGGGACATCTTTGACAAAGAGTTAGATTTCTAAGTGTCTTCTTTACAGAAGATTCCATCTCTTCATAGAAATAAAATTGGTGTAAGAAGATATGATGGATCTTTGAGCTAATCTACCATTAGTATTCAACGTCTACTGAGCTCTTTTGTGTTTTTTCTCTCCTTCTCTTAGTGTACAGTTTGCTTCTGGTTTTACTTTTTTAACTCTTTTGTAATATTGACAGAAACAAAGCCAAAAGTTTTGCCATTTTGTAATAAAATTATGCATGGTTAGTTGGAGAATTTCTATACTCTTAATGTGTTCATGCATATAACGTAACTTGTATCGGAAGTAAACTCCTTTTGGTAGATTTTATAATAAAATTTCTAAGTGATACAGGTATTATTCTCGACTTTATCCATCGAAGATTTCAAAGTGTTTAAAATCACCAGATCATCTTCTTTCTCACGACCGTTGATTGATTTTGGTATGAGCTTCACAGAAACCTTCGAACCTAAGATTTTTTGATGGCGCGATTTTCTCTTGTCTTCTCCTCTTTTCCCGGAATTTCAGTTTCTGACAGTCTTCCCATTATTCGATTTTCTCTGGAAAGAGTCAGAAAAAGAAAATCAAATCGCCACCTTTCTCTCAGGTAATCTCAGACACTATCTCGTTATTTCCCTTGCAAATTTTGCTTCTTTTAATGTAGTGCTGCAAAACTAAAAAAAAAAACGAATCTTTCAATAGTTTTCCAAAGACTAAGTTTTTAATTTCCTGATCTGTTGAACAGCATTGAAGAATAATTGGTGCAAATTGCGATAAGGAAAGATGGCTTCTGTACAAGATATTGGTCTTTCTGCAGCAATAAATCTGTTGTCTGCATTTGCTTTCCTCTTTGCCTTTGCTATGCTTAGGCTTCAGCCAGTTAACGATAGAGTTTACTTCCCAAAATGGTATCTCAAAGGAATAAGAGGAAGTCCAACGCGTTCTAGAGGAATCATGAACAGATTTGTGAATTTAGATTGGAAAACATATCTCAAGTTTCTAAATTGGATGCCTGCTGCTCTTAGAATGCCTGAGCCAGAGCTCATTGAACATGCAGGGCTTGATTCTGCTGTCTATATCCGCATTTACCTTCTTGGGTACGTTGCTTCTTTAAATTGAATAACACATCTCAAGCATGTTGCTATGCTTGTTTGTTTTCTGACATGGACCAGCTTGTTTTGCTCTTCTGTTGCAATGCAGATTAAAAATGTTTGTCCCAATAGCAATACTTGCTTTTGGAGTATTGGTTCCTGTCAATTGGACAGGAGAAACGCTAGAAAAAATCGATGACTTGACATTCAGTAACGTCGACAAGTTGTCTATATCCAATGTTCCAGCTGGATCACCGAGGTATTTGGAGAACCATTTCCTGATAATTCATTGAACTGTTAATAAAATTCCTTGCCATATTGATATCTCCTAGACTGTTTTCTGCAAGTTATAGTCACTTGTTCACCTAAAAGGAGTATGATTTTCATTGAAGTGTTACTAAAGTAGGCCATATATAGTGCCTTGTATTCTTTGCTTAGTTTGATGGTATGTGCAGCTTTCTATTTTATCAACTAAGACGACTGGAAGTTTCTTGGTTCCAGGTTTTGGGCACATATAACTATGACATATGTGTTCTCATGCTGGACGTGTTACACATTGTATATGGAATACAAGGCTGTGGCTATTATGAGATTGAGACATCTAGCAGCTGAAAGTCGTCGACCTGATCAACTTACAGTGAGTTATTCCCTATTTTGGTCTTATTTGTACTGTTATGTAGAAATGCTCCTCAAATTCTACTTTGAAACAAAGATCTTGCAAACATAATACATTTCTGAATGATGGTTCCCTGTCTGCTTTAAGGAAAATGGTTCTTAGAGCACTAATAAGCTGAGAGAAGCATTTTGAATACTCAGACCAGATAGATCTATCTCATTACTTTGTAGTTTTGAAATTGAATCTCTGAACTGCCTTTTGAAACTACCTGTTCTTTGATGATGTATTGCAGGTACTAGTCAGAAATGTTCCTCCGGATCCGGACGAATCAGTAAACGAGCATGTGGAGCACTTCTTTTGTGTAAATCATCCAGATCATTATCTTTGTCACCAGGTATATATTTAGCTCACTGAATGTAAATTCATCAGCAATACCTCTAAAACCACTAATACAGTGATATTCAGAATTGTTATTTGACGCAGAGGTCAACGAAACTATTTGGTACCTCCACTTCACATGTGTCATGCATTTCCTTATTTGATGTTCCCAGATAGTGTACAATGCAAATGACCTTGCAAAATTAGTCGCACAGAGAAAAGCTATTCAAAATTGGCTGACATACTACGAGAATAAATACGAGAGGAAACCATCAAAAAGGCCAACAACAAAGGTACTTTCTGTTGCAAGACTATCTTAACCTTTGACCACATAGCTCATGTGCAATTTTTCAGCAAACTGACTCTTTGAAGTTCATGCTTATCATGTTTTCAAATCTCTTCGGTGGTTATTTAATTTATTATATAGACAGGTTATGGAGGTTTTTGGGGAACTACAGTCGATGCAATTGACTACTATACTTCCAAGATGGATAATCTAGCTGAAATAGTATGTTCTCACCTTCGAAAGTAGTCTTTTAAACATTTTCATCAGTATCATAAGTTTAGCAGGCGGATTTGTGATGTTGTTGTACATATACAGGAGGCTGCAGAAAGAGAAAAGGTCATGAAAGATCCTAAGGCTATTATGCCGGCAGCATTTGTTTCCTTCAGATCACGGTGGGGAACAGCTGTTTGTGCTCAAACGCAGCAATGTCATAATCCCACAATATGGTTGACTGAATGGGCGCCTGAACCACGCGATGTTTTCTGGGACAACCTCGCTATTCCATATGTTGAGCTCTCAATAAGAAGATTGCTCACAACAGTTGCACTGTTTTTTCTTATTTTCTTCTTCATGATTCCTATAGCATTTGTTCAATCTCTTGCCAACCTTGAAGGAATCCAAAAGGTTCTCCCTTTCTTGAAGCCCTTAATAGATATGTAAGTCCTCATTTCTGAATGATAAACAGAAAAATTATTCTCCATTATTGTTTTGGAACTTGATAGCCAATGCCATTCATCTATCCACTCATTTTTGTTCATATGCAGTCCGACTGTAAAGTCTGTAATCCAAGGATTTCTTCCAGGAATAGCGTTAAAGCTCTTTCTCATCTTACTTCCGACTATTCTGATGACAATGTCACAAATCGAAGGATATACATCGCTGTCCTATCTCGATAGAAGATCAGCTGAAAAGTATTTCTGGTTCATTATTGTCAATGTGTTTCTTGGAAGCATCATAACCGGGACAGCATTTCAGCAGCTTAAATCATTTCTTGAGCAACCACCAACCGAGTAAGTACTTGAAGATGTTCGAATCGAGTAATTACTTGAATAACTTATCACTTCTTTCTCTCTTTACTTAGGATCCCTAAAACAGTTGGTGTCTCAATCCCAATGAAAGCCACATTCTTCATTACTTATGTCATGGTCGATGGTTGGGCTGGCATTGCAGCTGAGATACTCAGAGTGGTTCCATTAGTTGTATTTCATCTGAAAAACACGTTTTTGGTTAAGACAGAACAAGACAGGCAGCAAGCAATGGATCCAGGTCATCTAGACTTTGCAACAACTGAACCACGGATTCAGTTCTATTTCTTACTAGGCCTTGTCTATGCTGCTGTTGCGCCCATTCTTCTTCCATTCATTATCGTCTTCTTTGCTTTCTCCTATGTTGTTTTCCGGCATCAGGTACCTTAACTGCTCATAGTATTCTTCTTCAGTAAGTCTGAAATATGTATGCAATCACGTCATAAGACTTATCTCCTATTGCAAGGTTATAAATGTATACAACCAGAAATATGAGAGTGGGGCTAGATACTGGCCAGATGTTCATAGACGTTTGATCATATGCCTCATAATATCACAGCTCCTGATGATGGGATTGCTCAGTACAAAGAAACTTGCAAAAGTCACAGCTTTGCTTCTCCCTCAGCCTATCTTAACCTTTTGGTTTAACAAATACTGTGCAGGACGGTTTGAATCAGCCTTCTCTAAGTTCCCCTTACAGGTAATGAGTCAAAGCTCTTACAGCATAACTGTTTCAAAGACTTTTAGTTTCAACTGATGTTTTGTGTCTGGCTGCATTAACAGGAAGCAATGGTGAAGGATACACTAGAAAAAGCGACTGAACCAAATCTAAATCTTAAGGAATATCTGAAAGATGCTTATGTGCATCCGGTTTTTCAAGGCAAGGACATTGATAGACCACAAGTTCTAGATGAGGAAGAAAGCAATCCTCTTGTACCAACCAAGAGAACTACTCAAGGCACGAGCCGATATAACTCAGAAGCTAGTAGCTCTACTGCAGCCACTCCTGTAGCTAACAAGCACACTCGCTCTCCTAGCTTAATATAGTGTGCTCTGTTTCGTCTCTTAATCTTACTGTTTCATGATGTTAGTGAAGATGGAATGTGTATTGATGTAGGTGTTGAGGGATAAATTTGTGTCCTTTTATATGTAATTGACTGTTGTTTCATACATTTGATTAAACTCTTTATACATGTGCTTCTTGTGTGTATTATTTAGCTTTGTATAAAATTCTAACTTTGTCTACAATACAATTACTCAATTCGTCGTCGTTTTATCAAATAAGAGTGCAAATGAAGGAAAAACAAAACTTTTGATGAAGCAAAAGAATCCTAAAAACTACAAAGCTACTCAACTCTAAAACTTTAACCCAAAAATAAAATGCTTTCCTCAACAGGTCAAATGTTTTTTTTCTTTTCTTTGCTTGAATTCAATTTTATATAGTTACATAACCCGCTCAATTTAATATAATATTTTTCAATATTTGAATTAATAATATCTCATTCATAATACAAATAATTTTGTAAAATTTACAAAACTTCCTAAAATCTATTTTTAAGTAGAAAAAAACTATAAACATTTAGCTATTTCACCAAAAATATTTATATGATAAAGTTTGGAGATGAAACTTGGTTATATATTCATATCAAAACTTTACCAATAAGGTAATAACGAGATTTTTCCGTCAACTTAACTCAAATACCAAAAAACGAGAACATTATTTAGTTAGAGACATAATTTCTAGCAGAGGCAAATTTAGAAATTATATTTGTTGGAGACAAATGTATAATGTAATGATAATATGGGGGTATTTTTTGAATTTGACACAAAAATTACTCTAAAATTTACATATATCTAATAAAATTACACCAAAATTTTTTTTCTTAAATGGTGGTAACAACTATCCCACCAAAACTAGTGTAGATATGCCCCTAATTCCTAGATAATCACATGACATTATACGTTAGGTAATATGTTTCCTGAAAAAATTACTCTAAAATTGAACAATAGATATGCCCCGTAAGAACGGTGTTTTAACTTTTAATTATTATATTTATGTCGATGACAAAAAAAACTCAAAAAACATCTCACCAAAGTCTTCAAAATATGAAAAGAAGACTAGCCATGGGTTGGATTTTTTTATAACAGTTATTCGAGACAATAATAGTTATTAATACACCATAAATGTTATTTTCTATAAATAATAGGTTTTTATATTGATTTAGAAACTAATAATTTTCCATTTATGACATTTGGTTTTCAAAGATATTATTTGAAATAATTAACTAATATTGCATTATAAATACCGGAATACGAAATTATCGGATATAAATTCGTAGATTTTTGTTGAAACACAAACAAATTTTGTATGTTTTTAGTCGACATATAAGTCAAAGTTTAGATTATTTTTTTTGTCTCTTGGGGTCGATATAGGGTCATGTATAATATTTATTGTTAATTGAACTAATTATAGACCGCAAAAAAAATCTTAAGATTCAAGTATGTCTTCATCTCTCATCTCACCAGCTAAATTCCAGAAGATTCTTCTTATATTTCGTTTCTACGGCTTAGGTGAAGTCTTAGCCATAAGTTTTTGTTTCTTCTTTATCCCATGGATTTTTGACGAACAAAGAGAAGAGAGGAACCAAGTTTTCTTCAGAAAGATTGAATTTTTGGTTTCTCTTTCGAAAATGATCAAGCTTTGCTTCATGACTTCTCATGGCTATCCAATCCCTGGCCTTGGTCTTCCTCAAGAGCTCTGTAACACTGACATCATCAAGGTAAGTAATTGATTCTTCAGAGTCATAATTTCATCGATCCAATTTGATTCTTTATGGTCATCATGTGTATTTGATGGCTTAAATGATTCAATTCTGTTTGGGTTCGCGTAAAATTGGTGTCTTTCTTATAAACTTTGTTGGATTTGATGACTTGAATGATTTAATCTATCTGGGTTCATGTCAAATTAGCATCTTTGATTCTCTCTTTCTTCTGTTTGCATCTTGTTGGATTCGGTGGCTCTTGTTTTGATTTTGTTCATGTCTTTTATAGATTCCGAATAACCGGTCTTATTTGGTGAATCCTGGAGCAAGACAAGAGATTATACCTACAAGCTCTTTCAATCTGAATCCAGAACCCTTGGAACCATGGAAACCGGTTTCTTCGTTAAGCCAATTTGTGGAGATTGACTCAACCATGATGAAATCTCTGCTTATTGATGCTCATGGTATGCTCAATTACTTCTGCTTTTTAACAAACTGGTTAATGGATTTTTCTGTCATCAGTTCACACGAATTTGCTTTATGGTTGAAAGGTGAAACAGAGAAAGTACAAGAACCTTTGGTTTTGAGCTTTGGAATTGCTGAGAAGTACGCGAGACAAGAAAAAATGATGGATTTTCTTCTGACTCGTTCAGAGGAGTTCAAGGAAAGAGGATTCGAAATGGCTCTGCTAAATGAATTGATGGAGGTTGCGGCTATGAAACCCGGTTCTCAGCTACGACCGTATGATGGCTCCTCTGTCTTTTACTTGAACCAAGATATAGGGAAGCCAGTTTTGGATCTTGTTAGGGATATGTTGGATAATCCAGAGTTCTCTGTACAATCGAAAGGTCACCCTCTGTTCTCCACAGATAGCAATCCTGAGTTGAAAGATATACTTTCTATTGCTTCTGAGTTCCATATGTCAAGAAAATCAACAAAATGGAGGCAGCTTTCACCGCTTATCCCGCATTTCGATAGGTAAAATTTCTCACAAAGCCTTTGCAATCTTTTGTATGTGTTTCATTTCTCTATGCTAAAAGGCTTTTGCTATCTCATTTAAGCAGGTTTGATTGTGATGTATTAACACCGGCTAAGCTGAAAGGAGTAACAGTACTAGCACCTTTAAAGAGGTACAATCTCCTTCTTGTTGCTATTAAAACTCCTCACGTTTGCGATATAAGTGTTCTTATATTCGTGTTTTTATTTATGTGAACTAGTCCTGAGAAAACCAGACTCAAGTCTTCACCAAGGAAACACAACACAAAGCGAAAAGCTAAAGAAAGAGACCTTTACAAAAGAAGTCATCTCCACCCCTACGAGAGCCTTTTGTCTTTAATGATAGGCAATGATCATCAACACAAACACACAACAGTACTCTCTCTACAAAAATCATGCAGAGAGCTCTCAGAGCTTCTGACTCAGTTTTCTATCACTGCCGCTGGAACTGGAATGGCTGTGCTCTTCTCTGTAGTCTCTAGCCTTGCCACAAGACGTGTACCCTTTTGCGCAAACAAATTTTTCGACACAGGGCTTGGTTTGAGTCTGGTAATATTGTCATGGGCTGTGAATAGACTCAGGGAGGTGATTGTTCATATCAACAGAAAAGAAAATAAGCAATTATCAAGCTTGAAGGATGATGAAATCATAAACAATGTGGAGAGAAGCATCAAGGAAGTTTACTTCAGAGCTGCTACGGTTTTAGCGGTATTTGCGTTAAGGTTTGCATGTTGAAATCTTGTGGTAAAATGTTGTTTACTACTTCATGGAAAGCGTTAAGGTCGTTTGTAAATGACTAGAACTTGTTTAGTTCTGAGCTGTAAATGTGAAGATATTTTGTTTTGTAGAACCTAAGACTTAAAGGTCAAGAATTTTGAAGAACGAATCAATGTTTTGCAAGAACATATTCGATTACATCAAGTTTGTATTTCATACAGTAAACAGGTCCAATTTATAAATCAAAACTCGGAGTCAAAATCCTATGGAAAATGTAGCAGATCCGATTTATAACTCAAAGCCAGAGTGACAGTAGCAGAAATGGAGTTAGAACCTTGATAAAAACACTTATGTGCTTGATAAAGTATTAGATTTAGAAGAAAAAAAATCTCTGACTGTTGAGTAAAAATTTTGCTTGAAGAATTCAAGATCAATTCTGAACAAAGTAGACAAGTGAAAAAGAATTGAAAGTGGCATATTTAAGTTTTTCTGTTTCTTTTTCACAAAGTAGGAGCAGCCAAAAAAGAAAAGAAATAGACGTTTGGTGCTCTCTGCCCTAATGTTTCTCATTGGAAACTTAAATTCAGTTTCTCTCTATTATTTTGATTGACCCAAAATCTCAAAGAAGCAAAACGGATTCCTAGAGAAAATAGCTTGAACAAAGGTGAAGAATATCGCTTTTGAGTAATTTAGGTCATCACTTTTGATACAACACCAGCTCCAACTGTTCTTCCTCCTTCCCTTAAGGCAAATCTTTGTCCTGTTTCAGAAGAAGAGAGATAATTACGATCTGATTGTTAAAGTTCAAAATGGTTCTTAAGATTTTAGTATACCTGTTTCGAGTGGAACAGGCATGATTAGCTCGAAAACTGCTGTGACATTGTCACCAGGCATAACCATCTTTACATTCTCAGGTAACTCTACTTTTCCAGTGATATCTGCAGTTCTCAAGTAAAACTGAGGCCTGTAGTTAGAGAAAAACGCAGTGTGACGTCCTCCTTCATCCTTTGTGAGCACGTAAATCTCTGCTTCAAACTTCTTGTATGTCTTGCATGAACCAGGCTTAGCAATTACCTAATAAGCAACCGTAGAGAGAATAAAAACATCAGTAAACTTGGTTTTGTATGTTGTTCTTTATTATTTGATGGAGCGGTAGTCATAAAGATGTCTATGCTTACCATTCCACGCTGAATGTCTTCTCTCTTTAGCCCACGCAATAAAAGTCCTACATTATCACCAGCCTAGCATTATAGAAGCCAAGGTTAATCACTATCTTACATGCCTAGAACTTCTCTTTGTGATCTCTCAAGGTTGGCTTTACCTGTCCATTATCCAAAATCTTCTTAAACATCTCGACCCCAGTTACAGTTGATTTCAATGGAAGCCCCTGAAAATAAAATCTCACAGTTATGCTAAAGAATATGCTTGATTGTAATAGCCCCCAGTAGTCGCCACTTTGGCAGAATAAACCCAATATTCATTCTCACTCACCTCACGTAAACCCAATATCTCAACTTCTTCTCCCACTTTAATGGTTCCTTGTTCAATACGACCAGTTGCAACAGTTCCACGTCCCTTTTTCATAAAAAAAAGTATCAGAAACGATATTTCAAAAACAAAAATAGAACTGAACCAAAAAAATATGTAGATTACTATACTTGAATTGAGAAAACATCTTCAATTGGCATCAAGAAAGACTTGTCGAGCACACGAACAGGGTCTGGTATATATTCATCAACAGCATTCATTAGCTTTAGTATAGCTTGCCTTCCAATTTCATCGTTGGTGCCCTGCAATGCAGACAAAGCAGATCCACGGATGATGGGGATATCATCCCCAGGAAACTTGTAGAAGCTGAGAAGTTCTGGACAAGACAAGAGTTGATGTCAGAAAGCTTATGCTTACTTCATATGCTAAAAGAATAAATTCTGTGACAGTTAAATCTACAAACCACGTAGTTCCATCTCGACAAGCTCCAACAGCTCAGGGTCATCCACCACATCAACTTTGTTCAAGAAACAAACAAGTGATGGCACACCAACCTGTGGAACATCGCATAATTCAAATTGTAGCACATATCCTAACTCAACTAAGTATGCTCAATTGTTCATATTGTATGATTTGAACCTGGCGTGCAAGAAGAATATGTTCCTTTGTCTGCGGCATGGGTCCATCTGGACCTGAAACAACAAGAATCCCACCATCCATTTGTGCAGCTCCAGTAATCATATTCTGAAAGTTAGCAATTGAAGCATTGAGGCTCAAGTGTTTATCAAAGTACTTTTGAAAATAATCCATATACTGATGTATGTTTCGCCACGAAACAATCCACATAGAGTAGATTATGTTCCATTTGTAGAAAACTAATCCTTCTTGTAATCACAGTTCAAAACCGTGATCAATAATTACTAAGTTGGAGTCTGAGTGTAAAAATGGGGATCGTGAAGTCTTTATACCATTAAAATGATAAAAACCAACGAGACAACATACTACTACTTTTTCGACTCTGATTATTAGCAATGCCTTTATTAAATGAAATAAGAAAAATTCCTATTAATTGATTACTTTGACATAATCTGCGTGCCCAGGGCAATCCACATGAGCATAGTGACGCTTTGCAGTCTCATACTCCACATGAGCCTACAGAAACCAGTAACATCAAGTAAAAACTCTAGAAAAAAATGTAAGCTTCAACTCTAATTAGGATTTAGGATTATGAGACAAAAAAGGTAATACAGACCGTCGCAATAGTAATTCCTCTCTTTCTCTCTTCAGGAGCTTTATCAATTTCATCAAAGGCAATAGCTTTAGCTTTGCCCTCTTCCGCAAGAACCTAAGCATAAACATAAGTAAGATTGCATTATCAACTCAAAAAACAGTCTCCCCTTGAATTTCTCATCAATTCCTTAGCAATGATTTGGAAGTTACATGTAACCAACATACGAGAGAATACAAATAAAAAACCCACCTTTGTGATTGCAGCAGTTAGAGTGGTCTTTCCATGATCAACATGCCCAATTTGTCCCAACTTTTATCATGAGGTTTACTGCCACAAGAGCAATAACATATACTTATAAACAGAGAAAACTCATTTCCAATACCAATTCACTCCATTTATCATCACTTCCCGGGAAAATAAAGAGAGAAGAGAATCGATAGCAATTTGAAATCGTTCACGATTCACTAATCAATTGTTCAAGTCTCCATTCTCAAAAGCGGAATAAAAAGCTAGAAGCCAAAGAAAGAAAAAAGGAAACAAAACTCACTTTCGAGTAAAAGTAGCCATCGATCTCCACAACGAGTGTCCGAAGCTTGAGGAAGAGAGATCATCTCCTCCGATTGAATGAGAGATCGAGTAAGGAGTAGAAGCACCGCAACGCAAGTAGATCTGGGAAGAGATTGGAATAAGACGCTTCGAGCTAGGGTTTCGAAGAACAACGGACGCCATTTTTGACTGAGTACGAGTAAAGAAGAAAGTGAGATGGGGTTTTAGTCGCCTAAGTGAGGGTTTCTGTTAAAATCTTGACCGACTCCGATCCTGACCCGACTCCGATCCTGACCCCGACTCGGATAAGCCCATTGGGCCTAATAAAGAACAACATGTTCTACTTCAAATGATCCTTGCTTTGTTGATGGGTTACTAACATTCGGAAACCTCACTTATATTTGAGCATATCATATTGTCTTTTGTTTTTCTTGATATTGAGGTCATTCACACGAATCCAACACATCTCATAAGTATGAAAATGTATCGGAGACTTAGATCACTTAAACGTCTAGATTTGAGAGGATTTATGTTTTGACAGAATCATGCATTATTCGGATAAGTATAGAAACCGTCTAATCTTATTTATGAATTCGAACATAGACCGTAGAGAACTACGTGTTCATCAACATCAATTCGGAAAGCTCCGTGATAGAACCACGATGTAGTAATATAACGGGGTACCATTGGCAAATTCTCGATAAATTTTAAATTTTATATTTTTGACTTATATACTAATTTTTGGTAAATTCTCGATCTCAAATTTTGAGTTGATGGTATCTTATACATTAACAGGTGCGATCATACCAGCACTAATGCACCAGATTTTTTTTTTCTTTTTCTTTTTGCAAGAGTAACCCATGAATCCTAATACATATATTACTCTTTGCTGAAAGTTAAATCACTTTTCATTATCATTTTTTTGTTATATAGGTTGTCATTCATCTACCCGACCATTACCGCTAAGATATGAAATTTTTGCGAAAACTTTTCTTTTGCTAATTAGGATGTTTTGGATTAGACTCTAATCTTTACAAGCATGGAACTAACTGTTTCTAATACTAAATTTACATGGTATATAATCAACTTATGGGCTTAAACTACTAGTCCACGACACCAATGATATATAATCTAAGAAGACTTGAACCTAGATTTTCTCAAATTTACACAACGGTACCAAACTACAATCTTTGCACTAATATTTTATTTGTGCTAGTAACAAAGAAAAACCTATAAACTCACCTATTAAATACTTATTGAAAATTCTAAAAAAAAATATTTAAATCCAAAAGTCTAGAACTCCCTAAGATAATCTACTTTTTATTAAGTAATATAGAGTGTACAAGTTGTCTACAAACTATAGATGAAAGCGATACAAAAGTGATTAAGTTGAGTTTTTCGTAATAGACATTTATGTCGGAAGAAGTTGTATATATCTTTGTTAAAACCAATCTCAAATGTCACAGATATATATCTGTTTTTCTTTGTAATTAATTGATATATCTTCGAAAACAACGGTGCGCATTAATCCACGTCTTTGCATGATATGATAGTAGTTCCTATAATCACATGTCTTTCCTTGGACCCTCTTACTTTATTTCTTATTATATATTATATATTTATATAGTCTATATATCTCTAGATCGAATCGACTGGTATCAACTTTCGCTGTTTACAATCTGTATTATGGGGACTCTTTTTCTAGAATTAAAAATTTTGTTATCTATCGATGAGGTAAAATTTTATTCATTTTATGAGGTTTTGTCATCTACGTTTGCAAATCTTCGTAGAAGTATTCGATTTTTGGGAGCAAAATTACTTTTTTTGGTGAACGGTAGATAATATTAAGAAACAACATCTAATAACTAAAATTTTACGGGGACTCGATTCCTGATTATGTAAATGAGGTGCATTAAATGGATTTATTGCTACTAAGTTAAAAATCATTTGCAGAAGCAAAATTACTTTTCTAACTAGTCTTTTCCAGATGTTCTATCTTTTTCTTTTATATCGTTTTAAATATTTCAACTCTTTTTTATCCGAGTTTTGTGTGTAGAGATTTTTTTTGTTTTTGTCGATTCTAATATTCTAGTTTTTTTTTCACTATTTTAATCAATCAAGATGAAAGGAAAAATATATATCATTACCCCTTTTTGACAATTTCTTAAATATATTAATCTATTTCATATATTGAGCCCAAAGTAAACCCAAGATGCTATGAACAATGATGAAGCCTTTTTACATGAAAGTTTTAAAGATCACGATTCTCCACCACTATACATCGTTCATCAACAAAGAAGCTTTAAAGTCTCAAGAAATCTCTCTCTTTTTTGATTTGACAATATGTATTGT
The DNA here is from genome assembly GCA_023374145.1 of Lepidium sativum. NCBI lineage: Eukaryota > Viridiplantae > Streptophyta > Magnoliopsida > Brassicales > Brassicaceae > Lepidium > Lepidium sativum. The sequence continues at coordinate 69 of JAKUCM010000684.1, read as the reverse complement.
ATAACCATGTGAAGTCACTTAAAACGCATATATATAATGCATTATTATGGAATTTATAGAATTATTACA